>JAGDQP010075462.1:0-10161 GCA_022664845.1 Lepisma saccharinum | reverse complement strand
TCCGCAGGAGATTTACTCGACTCCATACCAGAACAGACATGACCTTGTATCACAGGACTAGAACCGATGTCTTTTTGTAAAGCAGGCAGTACCATTTGTTTGAGATTGTCATCAAAAAATTCCGGGACATATTCCATACCAGTCTGAGAGTCATCAGAATCCACAATAGCTGGGTTCATCGCCATGCTCTCAGGACAGACACTATTCCTTTGTTTAATCTTTTCCACTTTTACTTGTGAACCCTGAAATTTATTCTTAGGTTTATTTTTCCCCACGTTATCATGCAGTCGTACATAATGTAAAAACACCACATGCACCAAAAAGATGAAAATGAGTAGAGTACTTAGCCGACCTTAGCGTTGCCAAGCAAATCAACAACCGTTGAATGGACACAAAGGAGGCCCACACACATGTAGGACCGATATTTAAAGTTAATGTGCTTAGTCTAGTTGTAACTTTACAGTTCACAATTATTGTGCTAAAGCCTCAATAGAGCGTCACTACACACCACAATTAACTATGTAAGTCCAAGACGCACTAATAACGTATTATTCTTCACAAAAACGCGCACCGGTATCACAACGACACACGTACTAAACAACCGACGCCATCTTTTTTTCAACATCACTAAGAAGAAAGCATAGAACATCTGAAGAATACTTTCCTTCCAAAGGAACAAGAGCTTCTTATATTTAATTTCCCGCGGATAGCCACGCACCATAGCAAAAACTTCTCAACTCCAAATACTCTAGGTTCCTTTCTCGGTTAGAGTTTCAGTTAAACCTATTTTTCATGTTCTGTAACTGTTATAAATTTTAACAACGGTGGGTTTAATTTATTGTCTGTAATTGTTTATTTACAATTGTGTCGGTAATTTGCATTTGAGTTCATTTATGGCCTTTTGGCAACATGGCTCAGGCAGCGATGTGAAAGGTCGAGGGTGAGGAATGTATCGGCCATGGCTTTATTTAAAGTACCATCCCGGCATTTACATGGTAAAACACATGCTATGGCAATACTCAGTCAGGATGGTCGGCCGCGGGGTTCGAATTTTCATGCCTATCTATTGTCCACGAAACTACCGCCTAGACCAAGAGAGATGACTAGCAAAAGTTAATCGATTTAAATTAAAATATGAAAATTATAATAGTTATATATATACAACTATTATAGACGGTAAGGTCCTTTTAGCTGTAAGGGCTTATGTTGACTTAACTTGCGACTAGATATAAGTAATAATTATTGACAGAGAATTGATTATGGAACTTTTATGACCTTTGGGCATTATTGAATTGAAGGGAATTTTATTTTAAGGTCTTTTAGCACCTGCGGCTCAGGCCAGGATCAAGCAGGCCAAGGATTGGGAAGGTATCGGCCAGGGACTTTCCTAAGATGCCATCCCGGCGCTCGGCTGGTGAAACTGAGGAAAACACTGGAAAACTTCAGGCAGGAGTTCGAAAACTTTCGAACCAATTCTTCACCCCACTGCCTCTCGGCAGTCCGCGACGTTACCGCCTGAACCATGAGGCCTAGATCCCCTTGTGGGCATGTATGATTGATGCCTGTTGGTGGTGACTACTACTTTTTTGACTTGGTTTAACAGAATGATCGGTGTTGATTTGGTGATTCACACTAGAGCTATCATAGTGTTTAACCAACGTTATGAACACATCCATTGTGCATTTCGAATTTATTTAAAGTCCTTTAGGCAACTGTGGCTCAGACCGTATGGATGATAATGGGATGAATTGTTGGAATGAAGGAAGTGGGAGAAAACGGGAGCACCTCGAGAAAACCCACGCACACGGTGTTTATCCACCACAGAGTCCACACAGCATGATCAGGGATCGATCCGACGACCCCTAGCACCAGAGGTGAGCGCTCTACCAACTGAGCCACTGTAGCGATGACATTGTAATTAGTAGTAATTTACAGTACGTGTAAAGAACTAAGGAAAAGCATCAACAGGCGGTAACGTCGCGGACTTTGGAGCGGCAGTAGGTAGAAACGTGGGTTCGAGCCCACCGGCTAACCATCCTGTCTGAGGTTTTCCATGGTTTACCTGTTTCATCACGCAAATGTAGTGGGGGTGCCTTAAGAAAGGCCATAAATAAAATTCAGAATTCATCAAACTCCTTCACATTCTGCTGACAATATTATAACCTGTGCTTTGATAAACTGAAAATTTTCTGCTAGTTTTTACCATATTTTCACGCCAAACCACCCAATTGTTTTTAAAGACGCACAAAATGTGCATTCATTAATGATACAGTTTCCAATAAACAATATGGAAAAGGTATTGGTAAAGAAAAAACAGCAGCATTTTTTTTTTTTTTTTTTTTTACCTTTCTACCGTGTTGCGGGTTTTTAGCTAAAACGCAACTAGTAATGAAAACAATGTTTTTCGAAAGTACTTTACATACTATTTCAACGTATTTGCTCAATCCTTATAAATTTCTTATTTACAACAATGTGTGTAACAAAATTGCACGCTCTTAATTCTTACGTTTCATTAATGCCGTAGAGTAAATAGGATGTATTTACTCTATGTTAATGCCTAGAGCTTCCCATATCCCAAACCTACTTCGTTGCCCTGTTAGTCAGGTGACGTCATGCAAAACGTCACGCTCTCGGCTAAAACCGCGGGAAAGCGAACTGGACCCCCCCCCCCCCTCCTGGGTCGTACTACAAGAAAGGTACTATAAGATCCTGTCGGGCTCATCTTGATATTTCAACTTTACTTCTCACCTCGCACTGTTAAAATCAACATATCAGCAGAAATTGCGATAGATAAGATCTTTAGGGTGCATTCCATATTTCCAGGAGAATTCACCCCAAAGGACGTTTTTTTCTTAATTACAGGGACTACAGAAAGAGGGGCCTAGAAATCGCTTTGGGAAAAAAGCAGCTGTAAAGACTCAGAGTCAATAAGGCATGTAATTCTCACTCACTTTTTTTCCCTTGGCCCCTCGTGTGCTCTTATTTCGTTGGCAGAGAAGTTAAGTGAATTTTCTTGTTGAAGAGACAGCAAGGTCTTTCCGTGTCCGAAAGAAATCTCGGAATCTCTTCCTCCATCCACTTCTTCTCAATGTACATCCCTCCTTTTTTTTCTACGAAAATAAAGGACAAAAGAAGAAAGAAGAAGACGTGAGTAGAGTGCTAAAGTGAAGAAAGTTTTTTTTTCTGTCTCTCTCTTAGATAATCTAGGATTCAAAGTTACTAAACTTTTTTCTCTCCATTGCTGTACTTCGTCTTTTCCAACTGTAGTAATTTTTTTTCCTCTTCTTTGACAATGAAAAACGATGGTAAAGAAGGAAAATTTTCTGAAAAGAAATGCTAAGTCACTAGAATTATTTTGTCTTCTTCTTTTTTTTCTAATTCCCTTGTTTCTTGTTCTTTCCATCTAATTCTTGTAAAGTTGCTGAAGAACGATTCCAGAAAGAAATTTTAAAATACAGTTTAAAGCTTGTTTCTTAAAGAATGGTGGGTGACCAGGAGGTCAGTTTTTTCCTTGTTGTAAAACTTGGTTAAAGTAACTTTTCTTGCTTGTGTCAAAATGCTGGTGGCTTTGTACTTCTTTTAACATTACTTTTATCCTATGTTTCTGTATGACCATATATAACTGTTATATTTTTTATTCACAAGCGTCATTTCAATTATGTAACCATATATTTATATTAGTTTTACACCAAAATTTCTCTGAGATTTTTTACATTTTCGGGACTGGGTGTGTGGGTATTTTCTATCCCTATGGGAAGTAATGAGAATTCTGCAATATGTTATTGGTGCGCCAAATTCTCTTTTTGACTGATGTCTGCAAGTACCTCGTGAGGCACCGTCATCACTTGAAGAAGGGAGCAGAAATTAGGTCTGTCTGTTTTCTTCCACGTTTGAAATAAATAAATAATATATTCAAACAAATACTAATGTATTGGAATATTTGAAGGAAATTTAAATAAAATATGTACATTATTTTAATCCGACGTTGTGTTGTAACCTGCGAGGATTTACATCTATATCCGAACGCGAACTCTGGAAATTCTACAACCTAATCAAAGTTTAACGAAAAGCCACGTGCCATTATTATTTCGTTAAATACGCACTCAAGTTGTTCACCACAGTTAACCATTTAACGGGCAAAACGTTTTTCTTTTCAAATTTTAGACTCTAATGCGCATTACATCTTTACATACCATCCCTAGGTTCATGAAAAAATACGCAAAAAAAATCCATAATCATCATCATCATTACGATTATTGTTTGGCAAAAAATCGACCACAATCCATTCAGCGAACCTTACTAGCCATAAAAGTTTCTGTGACCAGATATTCACCATTCTGATATTACAAACATGTCAACATCATCCATGGGGTCAGCAGAACTTGTTCCAGGCTGAGCACCACTAGCTGCTTTTGGTTTGGGGGTACAGTGGGCATATCTTCAAGATCTGGTATCTCCTCCATAATCCAAATCTGAACCTGAACCAGTATGTTCTCCAGAAATTGTTTTATTTCTGAAGAATACATATATTTCTGTCTTCCTGTCATCGTTACATAAAACAGAAAAAAAAATGACCTGCGTGAAGCTGCCCCCCCCCCCCCCCCGGGCCGCCCCAAACGACCAAAACTAGTGAAAACGTTTGTGCCGGATTCTGCTACAAAGTTTCGTTTGTGCTCAATTTGTCGCAAAATTATGCGACATTAAATTTCTTTGTTGGGGGTAATTTCACGCTCGAAATCTAGAAAACGATATATTTTGTTACTGAAATTACGTCAATCGTTTGTGCTTGGTTTGTGCTGAACATTACAACAAAAATTTCCGTTTATGTTCAGATCGTCACAAAATTATGCGACTCTCAATTCTTCTCCTTTAAATTCAACGAAAATTAGAATTTCGAAACAAAATAATATGCCACTCTTTTGTGTCGGATTGTCCCGTATAAAGTTTTCTTTGTACTCAACTCGTCCCAATAAAATGCGACATTAATTTTGTCTGGGAGAGCCAGTGTCACGCTGTACAGAAAATTACGTTTGTGTTCAGTTCGTCGTAAAGATATACAAGACTCAATTTGTCGGTGGGGGCATGAGTGTGAATCTTTTGTGACTTTTTTCACGTTGGGTGGTTTCAGAAGAAGTTTTGTTTGGACAATATTTGGCGCAAACCTGTGTAATACAATATTTTCTTGAAATTTCAACCAATGTTCGCAATTCAATATAAAGCATTTCCAGTAAATGTTTTCTGAATCTTTCCTTTGGATCCTTCACTTGAATTTCGACACATCCATTTCCTTTATTCAAGGATTCAAAATATAATTTGAAATTATCTCTGGTTGAATATACCTACACGCTAAAAATAGTATCGTTACAGTAACCATATAACGCGATTTTTCATAGTTAATTTTGGGACAACAATACTATGGGTTGCAAATACCATACAAGTATTATTAATCGTGTATTGTCATTATGACAATACATATGGTTAGGTGTATTGTCATAATTACAATACTGTTAACAATGTTGTATGGTAAAATTCTTGTTTCTAGTTAAATTAACAAGATATTTTGTAGGATTATAGTTAATTATACAATACTGTATAGTTGAATTAACTATGAAGTAATCATGTCTGACCATACTATATAGTTACCAATTGACGATATTTTATCGCTGTTGTGACTATATGTATTGCTAAATGGCCTCCGGACAGAGTGGAATCAATTATTCTGTTTCAACATATCATTGAAAAAAAAAATACAAATTTCTTGTTGGCGAAGTTTGGTTTCACTATTAGTATACGACTATTACACATTGGGGGTATAAAGTTTAGCAAATGCTATTATGACTGAAACATCTTTCACTGCATTCAAGGATAATACCATACGAATAAATCATTAGCAGTAATTGTTAGTTACAATTTCAGATTCCAGAATTATCCTTATTCTTGTTGTCTGGCGTTTAGAAATACTAACTATCGCAGCGCCATCTCTTGAGCGCCGTTTAATCACATGAACACAACATTACTACACATTGCGAAATTTACTTAAAATTACGTAAAATTGTACAATATATTTATTCTTCGTAATCATTACAAGAATATTCATGTCATAATCTCGCATGAGTCCATAACAAATCCTTCGTCATCCTTAGCTACATTTTTTTTTTCTAATTTCTCTCGATTCGAACAAACAATATGGCTTCCAAAGAGTACCAGAAAAAATATTGTAATATTAACTATACACACGCATCCACTTTTACATATTTCTCTAACGTTCTCAGTTGGGCCTCCCTCTTCATTACTAGAACTGCTTGTCTTTTGGTGTGTATCAAGTTCTGACAAATTATTTTCTCTTGCGTTCCTCTTTCTTTTGAAGCCGTGCGTACCCCTCTTGTTCTTTTGTAGCAAACAAGATTGAAAACTTACCTTAACGTTACTATTTAAGGGATATTTCAATTTGTTTTTCAAGTTATCTCACAATTCTACCTCTTTGCTCAGAATATTATATCAATCTTGTGGGCTCGAGCCTGGCATCTTTGGTTTACTGTTTCCGAAGATACCCAAAGATGGACTTAGCGAATTTTCAGCTGGAAACAGGCCTAATCAAGGCGGTCATCCTTTTTGGAATAGGGTGTACATTCAAGTTTCGATCGAAACAACGAATAATATAAGTTTTTAGTACGTAGTAGTCATTCTGAAGTCATTTGCAGTTCGATAAAACATGGATTTGGAAAGATTCTACTGTTATATTATTTACATAACAATTAAATGTTACTTTACATTTAAAATTAACCCCTGGTTTTCATACTATTTCCGGTCTATAAAAACGTGTTGTTATTTCTGTAAGTAAACTGCATAAACATTCGTCGTCTAGTAACTGTGTTCATAGTACATTTTCTGTTGGAGCAACACCTAATCATTTATATAATTCCTAGCGGATATCAAACCCAGGACAGTTTGCACCAAAAGAACAGTTTTCTTAACTGCAATCAACTTGTCCAACAACTTTTACCCTCCTATTTTAAATAATGTTAGAATTATATTTATAGAGAAAACTTTAATTGTATTACAAGTATAAGCGACACGACTTGGTAGATTCTTTATGAAAATTACAATTGCGAAGTTGATAAATGTAGTACTCTCTCATAAAAGAAATGGACATGTTAACACCGTGGTTTAAATTAAATTTTTACCGTTAATTGAAAAGATTAAAAATGAAAACCAATTTGCAACCTTGCCAATAACAATATAAATTCACAAACCACAAAAAAAAATATGTAATGTGTTTAATTAAATAAACTATTCTCCCCCACCTACAGGAATGGTTTAGTATGGATGGATGGATCTTTCTTTTTTTTCTTATTTTTTTGTGGTTGTAAACCTATTAATCAATTGTATGAACATTTTGGAGAATTTGATCTATTTATATGTGTATATGTCAGTGTTAGTGAGTGTGGGTGTATATGAGTATCTGTGGTTTGCTTCAATGTCATCACCATTGTCAAAATATTTGATTTTTTTTTTGTACCAAGATTGATTTTCATACAAAAACGTTATTGTTTTTCTAACTTTTTACTTCAAATTCACTGTATAAATCGGAGCCGTTTACTAGAATCACTCACAATCCTTATGCTCCAGTTATACCAAACATTTTTTTCTAAAATAAAGGACGTGACTATTTAAAAGTGGCTTTCCTTTGTCTAGCAAAAGTTGATTGTTAGTAGGACGACTACACTACTTCAAGCAGAAATTTGTCAGAAAACTCTTTCATCTTTCTTTTACTTCTTTAGATCATATAATTGCATTACTGTTTTAAATATAATTTTCGCGCTCTATGGTATATTTTCAATCCTTATAACTAGGCCTATGTCTTATATAATTTCCTGTAGGTTAAACATGTAATAGCTCGTAAGATTCCGAGAAACACAAAATTACATGAATGTTAATTTTATGACATTAACAAGCTTATTCACGCTACTGGTTGCAAGTGAACTTAAATCCACATAAAATAAGCATTTGTAACTACAAGTACATTTTTCTGTGTTAGTTATTCAGTTGTTATCCGCAGACATTCCATTAAATCCTCTTACAAATTTCGCTTTCGCTTTACATCCTGTAATGAAACTAGCAGGTTATTAAGAAAAAAATAAACGTTTCATATACAAAAGAAGTTTAGGAGGTTAAAATTCTAATTAAAATCTACCGACAGCGATAAAGGTACCACCCTATTTATTTCTGTCTGCTTCCTTTCCCTTTTGATTCCTCTCCTCTTATCTATACACCCAACAAGAAAGAAAGAAAAGGAGACATGAATTACATTTTGTTACTTTTTCTATTAGGGCACCGTGTGGCCACAGCTCAGTTAACAGAGCGTTAGCTTGCCATTCTGTCGATCCCATCGGCCGACCATCCTGACTGAAGATTATTTCAGAAATTTTTCTCAATCGCAACAGGCAAATGTTGTAAGTACCTTCAACTTAGACCCTGACCAACTTCTTCCAGCGTTCTTTCCTTACATTATCCCGAGCTAAGCCATAGATGCCTAAAGACCATACACAAAATCGAATTCAAATTGAAATTTTATCATGCTAATTTCAATAAATATTACGTAAACAAAAAACATTCGTATTCTTCCTCAGTTACTATCTAGGTTGCATAACTGCGTATGATGTGACATACAGAAAGACAAAATGACACATTTTTAAAACATGTGTACAAATAACTCTTAACAAGTTGAGCTCCGAATAGACGTAGCTTAGATGGTAGAGCGCTGGCTTCGTAGTCTCGAGGTCCTGGGTTCGATATCAGCGGCCGACCTTTCTGAATGAGGTTTTCGTATGTTTTCCTCATCAAATGCGGGATGGTATCGACTTAGGCCAACTCCTTTCAGCATCCTTTACTATCTCTGCCTGGGTCACAAATACCTACAGTCAAAATTTATACAAGTTAGACTGTGTGACGTCACCCGGTCATGTGGAGTGCACACACATCACGTTGATTGTTACTTATGCTTGCTGTTGAAGTAGAATATGTAGTTATGAAAATACTTAACGTGACCTTAAATTTGTTTTATTTTCATTTAAATATATTGCATTAAATATTCAAATTAAGTAACTTTTAAAATCGAATACTGTTATGAGTGTTTTATACCTCATAACTTCAATTAGTTTGTAATCAACTTTATTATTATGTAAATTAGTGTGTGTGTGTGTGTGTGTATGCAAAAATCTCTTGCGCAAGAGTAAAGTGTGTGTGTGTGTATTCTATTTAATGTACGTATTATAAATGTAATTAATTGTATATTCAGAATTCCTAATCATCATGTCATTTCTTGTTTTTATATAATGTTACAGCAGTCAACGAAACACAAATCCTTTGTGACCAGAAAGCCACTTTTTTTTCTCTCCGCGACTTGTATCTCAGCAGACAACAGACCCAACTTTCCTTTTTGCTTTTGAACGTTTAAATGTAATTCGTTCCATTGAAAAGTGCGGGAAGATCTGTATTGAAAAGAAATCCGTTGACCAGTCACCTATATAAGTGAAAGCTTCTCTATTTTATCTCAGCCAATTACCGTCCAATCACATTGACTAACACAATCGCTAAAATATGTGAGACGATACTTTCAAAAAGACTTAACGAATATTTGGAGGACGCAAACCTTATTTCTAACTATCAGCCAGGCTTCAGATCAAAGGTTTCCACTATTGACCAACTCATGCGCATCCTAACAGATTCTCAAATTGCCTTGAATAAAGGCTGGAGATCTGCTGCAATATTCATGGATCTGACTTCGGCATTTGACACTGTTTGGCATAACGGATTAATCTATAAATTATATTCTTTAAATTTACCAACTACAACAATAAGATGGATCACACAATTCCTTAAAGACAGAACCACAATAATTAAAGCTGGAGAGGAACATTCAAACAAAATAAAAATTTGCAGAGGGGTACCGCAGGGAGCTGCCCTTAGTCCAATTCTATACTCTCTCTACGTTAACGACACTCCCATCTCGCCGACAAACTCCACCAAATTGGGTTTGTTTGCCGACGACACAGCCTACTGGACTGCTGCCAGATCAACTATTTCGGCCATAAGTAATCTGCAAGAACCCGCAAGATCCTTTATCAAATGGTGCAGTGATTGGAAACTGGAGCTAAATGC
>JAGDQP010075461.1:0-10161 GCA_022664845.1 Lepisma saccharinum | reverse complement strand
GTAAACTAAGTGAAGTGTTGCGAATTTCATATGGTAGTGTTTTTTCAATAATGCACGATCACCTACATATGTCCGGTGTTTGTGCCCGTTGGGTAGTATGACTGTTGACTCCGGAACAAAAGGCTGTGGGGGTTGAGACTTCCCGTGAGGTGCTGCGTTCCTTTGCTGAGGGAGGAGATGAGTTTCTTCAGTCAATTATCACTGGAGATGAAACTTGGTTACATCACTACGATCCAGAGGGAAAGCAAGCCAGCACAGTGTGGAAATCACCAGGTTCTCCCACACCAAAAAAGGCGAAAGTTGTTCCATCTGCAGGAAAGGTTAAGGTAATCACGTTTTTTGATTGTAGAGGAATGATTTACCAGCATGTAGTTCCCCCTCACACTACTGTTACAGGGGCATACTACACTTCCGTTTTGGCCACACTGAGGAAGCACATTGTGAAGAAGCGACCTGAACTTCATCAAAATGGTTGGAGACCTCATCATGACAACGCACGACCTCACTTCCAGTCATGGAATATTTAGCTAGATTCAACATCACTTGTGTACCACATCCACCTTACAGTCCCGGTCTCGCTCCATGCGATTTTTTTCTGTTTCCATCTCTGAAGGCAAATCCGCGGTACTCACTTTGAGAACTCTGAAGCAGTGGTGAAGAAGTGTGGGGCGATTCTGAAGGACATATCAAAAAATGGCCTGCATCACGTGTTCCAGGAATGGCAGGAATGTTATAAAAAGTGCATTCACTCAGGAGGGGAGCTTTGAAAAAGACCATGTGAGCATAGAGTTTGAGTAATAAACACATGTGTAAAAAATCAGTCTCAGTCTTTGTTGATCAGCCCTCGTAGTAATGCAACTTTTTTCTCAAACTTGGTGGAAGGAAGAGGTCTGCTGGAGTGACCCTTTATACTACCACTCTTAGAAACTACGTTAGTCTAGTCATATTTGGGTACTACCTGTCTTGAAAATAACGTCAGACTTTCTCAAACACAAGGTGCGTACTTTTGGCAGCTGTTAGAAGGTCCACCTAGTTGGTCATCCTCTTCGTTGCTACTACTTTGGACATAGTAATGGTCCACATCGCTGTCACTGAGTGTGTCTAAGCTGACAGGGGTACTTAAGTCCATTTCATTATCATCAACACCATTGAAACATTCTCCATCCTGTAATAGACCTATTATTCTTCTTTGTATCTGCAAAGCACTCCACTTAAAAGGCCACGCTTTGTTTGGCAAAAAGAGTAACAATAAAACCACCACTTACTAGCGTAATTACTTATATTTCCAAAAGAAGATTTCAAAGCAGATCCTTTTTCTGTAAAAAATACTGGTGGCAACCATCTTGTCACGTGACATGTAGAGTGAATCTCATTGACAAGGACAGAATAAAACAAAAATTACAAAAATACTAAGGTTTAATGACACAGGATAACACTATAGTCACGGACAACTTATTAGGTAGTGACTTAGGATAAAACAGAATGATTTTCTTTGTAACTTTGGGTGACATAGAATAAAACAGTTCTCTGGTTTTCATATTTCTTACAGGAATTGATCAGAGTTCGTATTCGATATTGAAATTATACGGGACACAGTTCACATTTCCAGTAAAAAAAAAAACAATTTCTTTTTTATTTTTGGTAACATAGCATAAAACAATTCTCACGCGATGATGTGTGAAAGTAAGGTTTTTATCTATAAAATTAATAATTGAAAGTCACCAACTCACCGAATAATCAACGGATCTCAGTAACTAATGTGGTCATAGATATGAAATATTACATACGGTGTTCTACTATTATGTGTAGTTCCACTGAGAACGATTTTTAGAAACCCATCCTCGTTTGAGGGTGTAGCCAACTTTCAAACAATGTAATTCTTTCTAATACACAATTCATCATATCTGCAGCAAATTTTGCACGAATACTCTTCGGCACCATTAGGAAACGACTGTGGGGTTGAACGCCTCACCAAAAACCCAAGCTGTCGGTGTTGCTAACAAATCACTGATTCATTTACTCATCGAATAATCAACAGAACTCAGTAACAAATGTGGACAGCACTGAAATTTTGCTAATGGTATTTTCTCATCATACGAAGTTCCACTAAACACAGATTCCACCAAATTCGCTCCCGTTAGTCAGAATTGCCAATTTTTTTTTTTTTTTTAAATACAATACCTCCAAATGATTCTACACAGTTTATCACATCTTCATCAAACTTTGCATAAATACTCTTCCCCACCATTAGGAAACGGCTGTGGAGTTGAACACTCCGCCAAGAACCAGGGTTATCAGTGTTGCCAACAAATCACAGATTCATTCACTCACGGAACAGTCAAGGGAACTTAGTAACTAATGAGCTCAAAAAAATTGCATATGGTTCTTACACATCATACGAAGTTTCACTGGGAACGGATTTCACTAAATTCGCTCCCGTTAGTCAGTATTGTCAACATTAATACATATTAATAATAGGTATGTATACCGTTCATCACATCTACACCAAAATTTAATGAATGTGTTTTGACATCATTAGAAAATGGCTGTCTGATTTAATGTTCTGGCAAGAACACAAATTATCAGTGTTTCCAACAAATCACTAACTGATTTACACACAGATTAATCAACCGAACTCAGTAACTATTGAGGATAGAGCTGTGAAATTTTTAATATGGCATTTTCTCACCACGGAGCTCCGCTACAAAACAATTTGATAAAACTCATCCAGTTTGTCAGTGTTACCAACTTTCTAAAAATACAATTATTTCAATGCTTCTACACCGTTTGTTATATCTGCATCAAACTTTGCCTAATACTCCTCGGCATCACTAGGAAAAGGTTCTGGGGTTGAACTCTCCGTCAAGAACACAAGTTGTCAGTTTTGCCTACAAATCGCTCATTCATTTACTCACTGATTAATGAACAGAATTTTGTACGCGTTTGCCATCACGTACAGTTCCGCTAAGAAACTACTTTATAAGACCATTCCAGTTTATCAGTGTTGCATTCACTTTAGAAAATACAGTTTTTGTGAATATTTCTATATTGTTCATTATATCGACATTAATTTTTCATGAATACTCTTCGGAACTTTTGAAAACGACTATGCGCTTTACGCTCTGCCAAGTACTCATTGTATCTGTGTTGCCAACCCATCACTGAATAACTCAATCAATAACTAATCAACAGAATTAAATAATGCAGATAGAGTGGCACAATTTTCCACACAATATTCTCCATCATGTTGAGATCCAATGAGATAGGATTTCACGAAAGAACCCCGCACAAACCTTATGGAAACTCGATTTTGGTGGAATTGCCTGAAACCGTGACATGTTGTCATCCTGAGAAATAGTCTCCATGAGCATAATAACCCGTCACTGTCAATTTGGCCACTATGAGGTCACTTTTTTAAAAACACTCGAAGAAAACGATATTCTTGGATTTCAATGGAATTGCCTGAAACCGTGATATGTTGTAGATCTTGTCATCCTGAGAAAAATTTTCCATTGTCACAACCACCAGTCACTGACCCTTTGGCCGCTACGAGGCCACTTCTTTCAATACTTGCGAAAAAATATTCCGAGGGAGTGGAATGAGCTCTGACCGTAATGATTTTATCCTGATAAAATATCTGAATGTGCACAGCATATAGTACCAGGCATTACTTGTGAATCCCGGGATGCTCTCTATACCCTAATGGCCCTGGCCGATACCTACATCATCCCTTTCCCTGGTTGTGTAATCGCTTAAGGAAGTCATCTCTCTTAGTGACGGGCTTAAACGAAAGTTGCAAATCTGACCCAAAAACCTACGGCAAGTTCAATTTTGGTTAACATCATAGCTTGCCGCGGCCCTACTTTCTCGTGTGCAGTAACATCAAGTTGGAACTCGGAAGACAGGCGGGTTCAAATCCTGCTTCAAACGTCCTAACTGATGTTTTCCAGTTCTTTTCACGGACGAATGTCCTGAGAGCACTTGAACGAAAGCCCTGGTCATTAACGTGCCTGTCTTGGAACTCGAACGAGTGTTCGCCTAGGATTATTGAAACCTTGACGTGAGGCCTGCATCTATCACAGTTGCTAAAGCAACCTAGAAATACCAATAAAACGTTGGTGTAATAATCATACTTACTTTCAACTAATACGATCCTTTACTAGTGCAGTATACACAAAGTTTGTGTATGTTTCCGTTATGGATTTATTTAATGACAAATTGGTATCTATCCTGTCAGCCAACATTGGACAAATATCGAAATATCGAAAGACATAGAAAGAGATCTGCATGTGCTACTAGCTGTTGCTTATGTCTTGAGAAAGGTCAAACGGATGCGGAAGGTAGCAACAGGGCTATTGTAGTATAGGTACAACACTGGCATTCGCCTGGCGCAACTGAAAAAAAACTGGAAAACCCAGTCTGGATGGCCCATCAGGGCTGAACCTCCCGAATGCGAACAAATGATCTACCAACTGAGCTACAGTCGCTCGTTAACCACAACTGACGCCTGGTATTATATAGGCTGTGCACATTCAGATATTTTGTCAGGACAAAATCATTACAGTCAGAGCCCATTCCACAACCTCGGAATATTTCTTTGTAAGTGTTGAATAAAGTGGCCTCGTATTGGCCAATCGGGAAGGGCGTTAGACAAAGTGCTGTTACTGCCCATACAATTCATTTTATCTTATCTTATTGTAGTGGCCAAAGCGTCAGTGATTCGTGATTCGCCCATAGAGACTTTTTCTCAGGGTGACAAGATCGACATTATATCACGGTTTCAGGTAATTATACCGAAATCCAATTACCATAAGTTTGTGCGAGGTCCTTTACTCCCGTTTGTCAGTGTTGCCAATTTTTTTAAAAAATACAGTTTTTGCAAGTCCTTCTACATCGTACATTATCCACACTAAATTTTGCATGAATACTCTTCCACACCAAAGGAAATACTGTGAGGTTGAACAATCCAACAAGAAGCAAATTTGTCAGTGTTGCAAACAAAATCACTGATTCTTTCACTCACTGAATAATCAGCAGAACTCAGTAATTGATGTGAACAGAGCTGGAAAATTTGACATATTGGCTTTTCCGATAGCTTTGCCCCCGAGTTCCACTAAGAAACGTTTATACGAAACTCATCCCAGTTTGAAAGTGTTGCTAACTTTTCAAAAAATAATACAGTTTTTGCAAATGCTTCAACACCGTTTATCATATGTATACAAAGTTCTTCAGCACCTTCAGAAAACGACTGTTTGGTTGCACGCTTTGCCAAGAACCAAGTTTTCACTGTTGCCAATCCAACAGTCTCACCGATTTATTAACAGAGCTCAATAATTAACATTGATAGAAGCTGTGAAATTTTGCATACGGTTTTCTCCAATATGTTGAATTTCGTGAGATAGGATTTCTGTATATAGGATTTCGTGAGATAGGAATATCGTGTAAAAAAAACGAATGTGGGGTTGTGGCCTCCGCCAAGAACCCAAGTTGTCAGTGTTGCCAACCCATTACTGATTCACTCGCTTACAAAATCATCAAAAGACCTTTGTAATGAATATAGATATAAGCTGTAAAAATTTGTGTACGAAGTTTTTCCATCATGTATTCCTACGCAAGTATGACAAAATTCATCCAGTTGTCACAGTTGCTAACTTTTTTAAACATTCCATTTTTACAAAGCCCTCTTCTACACTTCTATACTATTCATCATATCTACACCAAATTTTGCATCAATACTCTACGGTTACTTTAGAAAACGACTGTGGTGCTATGCATCCCGCAAGCTCCTCAGTTGTTAGTATAGCCAGCCTATTTTTAAATTTAGATTTGCTACCATATTTTATGCTTCTCAAACACTATTCAACATATTCCTACCAAACGTGGCACGAATATTGCCTACTACCCTAGAACGACTGATGGGGGTTTGGACACACAGCATCCCAGTTGTAAGTGTTGCCGACTTATTATCTATATGTTAAGAACGTTTGCTAAAAAGTGCTTTGTCCAGTCCGTCCGGCCCTTCTACTGGACCGATTTTGATCTTTTTTCGTATTTCCGGAATATCACGTAGATGAGCCATCAAGAAACCGCATTTCTCTCCGTTAAGTCTAAATTGAAGGAGACATGTTTGAGTGTTCTCCCGTATGTATTCTAGGGTGGTCCTTATTTTTAACATTTCGGCACGTTTCCAATCTGTTCCATTAATCATAAAAATAATTTTGGTAAAATTTGGTTAATTTTGATTATCATTTAGAGGTCGCTATCGGTGTCTCCAAAATCTCAGTACGTTACAATGTTAAACAAAGGGGCAGTCATATTTAAATAGCTTAAATGTTGTAAACCCTTAATTATGGTAGATGAGAATTTGCGAATATGGCAGGTCTTAGGTGCCGCATATATTATAATGAACCTTTAAATACAAATATTACTCAAATTTAGAGATTTATTTCTCTCAAAATTATGTCAAATAGTGAAAACATTAACACACTTATACCAGAAGATTAGGACAATATCCGAATAGTGAAATTATCAGTGCCAAAATCAACAAAACTGTAGTGTTAAGCTAGTTCTTGAAGGAAGTTTGTTTGAATGGTGAATATGACTGTTCCTTAGAAAAAAAGTCGATTCTAATAATTGTGTATTGTGATATTATAATTATTGTGTATTCAAATATTCTATTTTCTGGCTTCGAATCCCGATTGAGGCATCGATGTTCATGGTTGTTAAAATTTTAACAGCTAATGGAACCCAGACGGGCCGAAGTAATTGTTACTAAAGTGGCCCAAAATACTAAGTTTACGGGTCTTTCTACTTGTCCTCAGTAACACGTAATTGCAGCTCTCGAAAATATCTTTGATTGCTAACAGGAGGTAAACAAAAATGGAAAACGAGTGATAGTTTATCAGGAAGCATTCGGATTATTTTGTACTAACTCGTTTTTCGAATTGAATTGTATTATATGTTTTTAGGCACGTAAAGTTCATGCCGGGATAGGGTAGGGTAACGAATGTAGGGACCTGTTGCCCATAGACTGAGTTTAAGGTACCACCCCAGCGTTTGTCTGGCGTGACTGGAAAAACATCTCACAGAATGGTCGGTCGCTGGGATTGAACTTACGATCTCTCGAATGCTAAGCTACCACTCAACCACTAATCCGTGGGCGCCCAGTGCTAGATTTTCGTCAATACTGGGCCCTGATTCGAAATTTACAAAGTTGATCTCTAACTCTGGGCTTCTGATGTGAACTACATAAACACAAAAATGTGTAAAAGATTCATAAAATGCAATAACAGTAACGAAAAAAAGTGCAGCTGCCCTGATCGAGAAATTCAATCAATTGCATATCAGAAACAATAAAACCAACTTTTTTTTGCAGGTTCTCAGTGATTAATGGAAGAGATGAGATGTCCAGACTTAAAGACTTGCCAATAGCAAGTAATGTTTAACTGTGTGAGTTTTTTTATATTTTGTATTATGCTTAAAATAAAGCTTAACATTTCAACCTTTGGTAACGACCTCTAAATTTCGTCCAAATTTAGCTAAATTTTGAGAATATTACTTTCTTCAATATTGGAACAAATTGAGAGGGCGTCCCATTGCAAACTTCAACTTTTATTTTTAACCCTTAAAATAAGAACCACCCTAATTCGTATTCCTTATGGAGACTATTTATCACAAAATTTGTCCAGTCCGTCCGTCCGTTCTACTGAACCAATTTTGATCATTCTTTTTTAAAATATCCAAGTTAACACGTAGATAAACCATCAAGAAACCGGATTCCTCTCCGTCAAGTCTGAACTGAAGGAGAAGTGTTTGAGTGTTCTCCCCTACACATAGAAGAGTCTGGTTACGATAAAGGGGGAGAAGTCCACAAAACTTGGCAAATTAAGGGCGCGCCCACCACGTATAAGCGAGTATTGTTGAATGGCCCAATGACTGTTGCCAGTTATATTCACCCTGCATCAACAGGTGCGTACTTTTAATAATACAATTTTTGCTTTGCCTTCCTCACATGCCTAAACCAAATTTGCTACAAATACTCATCTGTACAGGATTAAAATAATTATTTGGTTCAACACTCTTTGAGAAACCACCTCTTTTAAGCGTTACCAACTTCTAAAACTTATTTTTTGGCATTAAAGCTTCTAGTCACAATAAAATTTATAGTTTATACGTATGTCACTTAAACAAATCGACATATATGCATTAATTTCTACCAAAATTTGCATACGTGTTCCTAGAACTAAGTACTGAGTAGTAGTAATAGATCGTAGAGTTATTCTGAATCACCGGAGTTTTTAATGTTGTCAACCTATACTAAAAATTATTTTCAAAAATGTATCCACATTGGCTTGCACAAAATTTAGCATATGTATTTATTAGGTACTGGGACAGGTTAAAGAAGCACTCCGAGCGCTGGAGAGGAAAGATTTGTCAGTGTTGCCAATCCCCTTTGAAACATTCAATTTTCAAGTTGTTTCCAAATCGTTGTATTTATACGCACAAACATATCATTTAGGTACTGGGACAGGTATTGAAGGTACTCGATGCACTGTAGATATCAATGTCATCAACCCATTTTTAAAGCGGTCCAGCTGTTATTGTTGTCAAAATAGTTTATTCATCCCGCACGAATGGGCGGTTATATCAGCTAGTTGAAAATAAGATTCAAGAAACTAGTAACATCCACTTTACTTATCAAAAGGTATTATTGTTTTCCGTATTGGTGGTTGTGGCAATAACTACACGTGACTTTCTCTGATGTCTGGACAACAACGAATGGAAATTGAAGATATAAATCCTGTTCCAAATTATCATATTGGAATTGTTTGCAAACTTAGTTTGGTATCACTAACAACTTAAGACCTCTAGAAAAATCTTATTTACTCCTAACTTTTTGTTTCTTCCTAGATTTGCGTACTCTGTATCTTGCTCACGAAAGACAACTTGAGTAAGTAAATTTGAATAGGATACAGAGTGAACAGTGAACAGGAGTAGGTCGATGGGAAAGAGGGGGGGGGGGTGAAGTAACGTTTCTCATTCTACTTGCGAACAAATGACATACCCTGAGCGCTAAATTAACCCTGGAGCCAATATGACGAAAGAAGCCTCAGCGCATTAAGCGGGTTCAGTAATTAAAGCACCGGTGACACACGGTCTTTCGTTTCCACTTCCCTTCGCTAACTTTGCCTGTGTTCTTTTCGTTTCTCCCCTGTCTTCTCCTCCCTTCATACTTTGTTCGTTGGTTGTTCATTCTTCCTTTACCTCAACTTCATCTCATATGCCAAGGAAGTGTCTTGTCATCCGCAGCGCCTTTTCCTTCGCTGTGCGTGTGCAGACTAAAACTACCCAACTTTCACATCATCTCCATGCCACGTTGCGGTATTGGAGCCTTCCGGTGGATATATATTTTCTGTTGACAAGAAATCTCTCTCCGAAGAGAAAGTATATTCTGGGAGAGAATAATTTGTCCTTACAAATAACTTTAATCAAAAAAATATATATACACGACACTACAGACAACTTGTTTCATAATTTATTTTAATATTATTAAAGAAAAAATATGTTTGATAATAGTACACAAATTTTATTTCTTTACTATTAATTTCGAAAAGCTTTGACTACCTTTAAAATGTACCAAGAAGTAAAGATCATTACTTAATTTGCTGAAATGTTCTACTTATGTAAAGGTAAAAAAAGTAAAGCTATCGCCTGTGTGATACCCACGGGCCGTGAACGCCGCATGGGGGATGTAGAGGTAGCGCTCCACAATTTATTGACCAACGGTACTAAGTGAGGTGCAGTGGTCAGTTCCACACTCGACCGCCGTTGTCTTTCCAAGGTGCCCAGGAGTACCAAGGACACTCCGGTACTCAATTTGACAGAAGGCTGGGTGCACCTCAGAGCGTCAGGCATGGGAACACTGCGAAAAAAGTATCCAATGTCCTGGCCGGGATTTGAACCGATTCGTAGTCACAGGCACTACCGTCTGGTTATGTAAAAATACAAAATATTCTTGGACGTCCGCGCTGTGAAAAAGAAGATTAGAGATCAGACTGGTGTGCGTACAGATTCTATTCGTTGTGACAAAGTTCGCGAAAATGCTTTTTAACGTTGAAAGTTTGTTGACAGTGTTTTCACTCTCTCTGACCCTCTCTCTCT
>JAGDQP010075459.1:0-10161 GCA_022664845.1 Lepisma saccharinum | reverse complement strand
ACTTGAAGTTGTACTATCACAAGTAGGTCACGACAAAATAAGAAAACTTTCAAAAAGTCGTCAACTTGGATCCAAAATGGCCGCCCCAAAAACCCAATTTCCAAATCATTGAAGGTAGAGAAACGAAATTTTCAATGAAGGTGTATGACCAAGAGTAGGTTACAATAAATGGGGCAAATCTTCCCTTTGGGGGCGCAGCCAACCGTGGGAGGGTGAAGATGTACTCCGTGGTAGTGTAGTGCTGCAGGGAGATTTTGGTTAAGATAAAGGAGGCGCATCCTCTCAAAAGCACTGAAGTTGGGGGCGAACCCCGGCTCCCAGCGAAACTTCGAAATCTACCTCAGCCTGTAGGCCTACCGAAAGGGATTTTTTATTATTATTATTTCGCAACCATAATTCTGTAGTATACCTTACCTAACCTAAAATAACTCAATGTAGACAAACTACATGAAAATTTGCGCAAAATTGGAAAAAAACTAGTAATATCTTTACTAGTAATATCTTTGAGGACCGTAACATGAAATACGACGAAAATAATCACGAAACTACTAACTACTTTTCCATAAAAATACACCAGTAACAGAAAACAATAATTACAGCTAAATCAGTACAAAACTTACTATTTTAAAATTCACGGGGGGTAATGAATTTTAAAATTCACCCCCATGCGCCCGTAATAAAAAGAAATTAAAAAAAGCTTTAAAACATGCGACAATTATTCCTATTTCTGAAACTGTCTACGAAGAGTAACATTCATCATATAAGTTTATTTTAACAATACTAAAGCAAACTAACCTAACTTTACCTAACCTGAAATCAGTAATTTGTAAGTTGGACCACCCAAGGAACCCTTCAAATATACTATTCCTAAACTAAGACTCAATAACATGGTAAATAATTCAATATTAATGTTTCTATAGCTAACAAATATAACTTGACCTAACCTGAAGCGGTGTATATATGGCAAAAGTATCAGGTCAGGCAATTGAGAAAAAAAAGTTAAGTCATTGGTAGAACTAACATCTTCAGAAACACATCAGAAGTTTATTATAATTCGCAGTAACTTCTTAAATATATAAAATTCGTTACACTCACCAAGCAAATTTACTAATTCCGTAAACCAAAAGGAGGAACGTCAAACGGACTGCAGCAGAATACAAAAAACAACACATTTCTGTCTCTTAACACTGACAAACAATTAGCATGCAAAATATGGATTGAATGAAATGTCATGTGACTCCAGGAACCATTCACATTAAACCTTTCACAGATAAGCAGCTGCTAAGGAGATCCTAATAGCACGTTGGAATAAGGCGAAACTATTTGGAAACAAGCGTAAGTGACATTAAAGATACAAACATAAATTTAGGATAAAAATAAATTATTTTACATAAACTAATAAGCTACGAAAATATTTCAAACAAGTTCTATATGAACCACGTAACAAAACACTGTTAATCCTCTATAAATCGATTGTAATCTTAATGTATCGAGAGAACGAAAAAGAAGTGTGTGTGTGTGTGTGTGTGAATTATAAAACTAAGAAAAATATGGCATTTGTATAATAGTGACGGACCAAACCAAAAATCACTCATTACACACTGCCGGCACCCCAGCCCGTGTTCATGGGAGGCGTGCGGCTTACGCAATGCCCAAACACGCGCCATTTGAAGACTACCTTTACCCGCATCCACATGGCAACAACTGTAACTGTAACTGTACACCAAATAGTTCCTTCCGCCACCACATGTTGTGCGTCTTAAACTCACAACAACAACATTATTATTCATTTTTAATGTTACCCACATTACAATTTCGCTCCCACTTCATTACAAACAATACTAAATTTTAATTCAGGGTTAACTTCCAAAGTTGGTCGTCAGTTTCTAGTAAAATTTTGAAAATTTAACGGAAAAAAATGGATAATTTGGTCGTTTTGTGTGGTTGATAATACATAAGGAGAGCGGAAGTTGTGTTTATTTTATTGTATAAGCGGTGATAAACATTAAACTATTCGGGAAGCAGAGGGAACTACTTGGCCCAAGGTTACCGCATGATTCGATTGTGGGAAAGTAACGAGCATTTATATTCTGAACATGGTGTGAGTTAACAAAACTACAGTTTGTGAAACAATACGGTGATGAGGAAAATCTTTTGAAACATTGTTGAAGTCATGGATTAATAAATCTAAAAACAAATTGCAAAAAGTGTGGTAAGCAAGTAACTGTAAAGAAACTTGGGGTTAACTATAGTAGTGACGCACCAATTTTTAGAAATTTACAGGAGGAATTGAGATAATTGTGTGATGTTTGAGAGTATTAGGGAGGTAAATATTGATGTTGGTAACATTTGAAGTGAATAATGATACAGTTTTAGTGTGTTTTGAAGATGTTTTAGGACGCACTGAATGTTGTGGCGGAAGGAACTATTTGCGTAGAGTTACAGTTGTTGTCATATGGAAGGCGGTGTTGAAATGGCGTTTTTGTGATGATTATGACATTTTTTGCGTTATTGTTATTGAATCGTATGGAAATGACGACGGAAAGTGCATTTTGAAGGTTATTTAGTGGAGTATTTATGTAAGGAAAGGAAAAGGCCCCGAAACAATCGTACACGACTTTCTAATGGAAATTGGGAGAGTTAACACGCCTGTGTGCTGAAGGTAAATGTGAATATGTGTCAAAATATATTTTGTAAAGATACATGACCGCACCTAACTTTACCTAACCTCCACGTTCATATGGTCAGTAATTTAAGATAATTTACGAAAAAGGAAATCGATTTTGGTTTGGTTTTAGTGATTTTAAAATTGGTGCGTCACTGCTATAGTAATGCCGAAACTTGTTGTATTTTGGTGTTTTCTGAAACGAGACAAGCAAAATTTCCTACAAAACGAATTGAAAGGTTCAAAAGAAATGGTTGTAGGTTGGTCAAATTATTGTAGAGAAGTGTGTGTGTGTGGACTGGGCACTAAGAAATACAACAGTAGGGGAACAAGGAAAGGTTGAAATCGACGAATCTGAATTTCGAAATCGATTTACTAAGTGAGAAATAGGTGAAAATTGACGATTTTTAAATGTTCATACACCCACCAAACCTAACATAACATAACCTAATCCCACTTAACCAAACCTACAAGAACATAAAACAAGTGAACTGAACGTGAAGATTCTTAAATGTTCATACACACACACCACCCACATGACCTAACCTAAAATAACATGAAACAAGTGTCCAGAACGTGAAAATTGATGATTTTTAAATATTCGTAGCTTTAATGAGGTATCTCGTTGGAAATTAAGTGGACGACCAACTTCGGAAGTAATGCCTTAATTCATCCTGTAAATTTCTTAAAAATTGGTCCGTCACTACTATACTTAACCCGAAAATATCAGTTCAGTTCAGTTGTATATGTAGCAGTGGTATGCTAATAAAATGACATACATTATTACATATTCATCCTTCAATCTTTCTATTCCTAACTTTCTTCCAGTTCTAGCCAGTTTCTTCCTAAATTCAGTCACGGTTGTTGAGGACTTCAATTGACTACTTAAGGTGGTTGTATTTTGATACACTAGCACTAAAAATAAAGACTTCGAAGACCAGTTAGTATACTTTCTTTCCAAAAAGTAATTACCAGCTGCACGGGTATACTTTGTAATAGAGGTTCCAGTATGTTAGAGAAAAGTTGGTTCGAGTTGTAAAAAATATGTGCTCTTATATAGATGAACCAGTTATCTACACCCTTCAAATCAGAACCTTTAATTATTTACTTGGTAACAGTTTAGAGATGGCAGGCCAAAACTAGCAAAAAAAGAGGATGATTAGGGAAGTTGATAGTGGTGACTGGCAATTTATGTTTGAGTAAAGTGTGATGAAAATTTGAGATAATTTAGTGCTATATTAGTGAACTGTAAACAAATGAGTGAAAGCAATTATGACCGTTTGTGTGTTGTGGCGGGCTCTTGTGTATCATGCGACATTTCTATCTTCAACTTTATAATGGCCTATGTGGGAAAAGGTGAACTGTTGAATTTTCTTGAAAGACACGGAATAATGCAGCTGCGTAAGTGGAAAGTTCTTGAAGCTGATACTAAACCTAATTTAACATATTAAACCATAAAAGAACTGAATATGAGCATGAAAGAAAAAGCTGGCTCCCCATCGCTAATCAAGGCAATTTTCTTTTCAAGCTCTTGTGGCTGGAATCTTGCGCAACCACCGTACTATCGCCTCTTACTGTGCAGCTTATCCCTTTCTAAGACATGCCACCTCAGATTGTGAACCGAGAAAGTGTACAAGGGTACTTTCCCAATATGCTTATGACGGGTCTCGTAAACTATTCCTAGACCATGGAAATACACTAAAACCTTGAAAAATTATGGATTTATCCATTGCATGCATCAATTTATTAGATCAGATTAGTTGGATATTACAAATGAAGAAATAAAGAATAATTAGATACTCTGTGATGATTACACGTGCTTTTTGTAGCCTCTATATAGTTACAAAGAAATACATCTTTCCGAAATACCGTACAAAAAGGTAATTTAAAAAAAAAATGTATAACATTAATCGCATCCGAGCCATATTACGAAACCAATCATTCCTTTCAGCGTTTGATTTTCTCTACGTCAATAGGACATACTATTGTGTTATATTTACGACTTCTGAGAACATATTCAAAGCAAAAAGAAATACTATAAATACTTTACTTACCACCTTTTCCGCGTCCAGACATGTTTATTGCTATTTAGTTGTAAACTTAATTTCAATATATAAGCAAGGTACAAGTTTTCCAGTTCGTTCTCCTGTTGCTGCGAAACATGTACCAGTAACAAAAATTTGGCGGGAAAACACATGTGAAAGAAGTAGTGAACCAATCAAGATTCATAATTGGAAATAAACCAATCACATCGTTTGTATGTCCTTCCTGCATAACTTCTGTTGACAATTCCGTAAGGGACAAATGTTCCGACATTTTGAATCCAATACATATTTATAACACAATAGTTAAATAGACGAAGATGCAATATCTAAGGGTACCTTTACATGCAGGGACTAGCCGAAAGTTTCGTTTGCGAGTTTTTCTATTAGCCAATAGTAAACATAGCTCGCGTACTTCTATTTTTAGCTCCTAAACCAAATCGAAAGAAAACTAGCGTCTAGCGCGTACATGGAAGTGTGCCCTGACATAGGCGTTCATAGCGTTAAGTCAAGGAAAATAAAATAGTTTAACGACTGCAGTCAACGAAGGTTGTAAACCACAAAAACGACAATGCGTACTTTCAAGAAAATGTGATCTTTTGTTCTTATTCGAATTTGACACTCGACTGGAGGATACTTAAGAATTTGATTTATTTATATGTTTATTTTAAACTTATACGTAGAAGTCCATAATGATCTTGGAAAGCAAGTTTACGATATTTATAGTATGACAGCAGTTTCAAATGGCCGGGAAACTGCATTTATTGAAACAAGCATGGGCATCTGTTCTCAGTTTATTCTTCAGAGGATTTCATTCTGGGGACTCACGAAAATTATAAATAATGTATATCGACTTCAAGTACTAAAATATAAAACAATATTTTTTAACAATATGTCGTACTTCGTTAGTTAACGTCAAAATAAATGAACAATGTTTATACAATGTCCTATTACGTACGTATTTCAGTATATATATGAGTAATACAAGTGTTGAGATTAATTATTTCGGGGGAGCGGTTGAAATCCTCCTGAGGACAAAGCCCCCTTCGAAAGCATCCCTGAAAGAAACAGTATCTGCTCTATATGCCAGGTGTTGTTGACGTGATGAAATGTAGATATGGATACATTCGAAATTTGACTCAGGAATTAAATTTGGCCGCCATTTTCAAATTGGCCGCTGGTGGAACTGCCATTTTCCACATTTTCACCCATAGTCATGTGTAAGTAACATTTATGAATTTGGGTGTTGTTTTCAAGGTTGTAGAGTATCAGAATCCCTTTCAAACGAGACCATGAGCAACCTCCTATGTCAAAGCGTTGTCATTTTATACATTGCTGAATGTGTTTTATTTAGAACAGTTAAAATCATGATGACCATGGATACATAATCAAACGAGAACAAGAACGTTATGAAAGCGATCGTATGTACAACATCGAGCTATGTGTGGTTGAACATTGTAGGAATGTAGGTATGAATGAACAAAGTTTATTTAGGCTACGTTATAAGTTTACATTTAATTAGGCTGTATACATGAAACACAATATTACTGTAAAGATAGTCAAAATTAAATGTTAAGATAGCATTTACACTTCAAATGTTCTCACAAGTTATTTGCAAAATTTACACAGCAAAGTGCAAATGAACTAAAGTTTCCTGCAGCTGCAAGCATTAGAAAGGTATTCTTTGTCACATTCGTACCAGTATGAGACATATTCACAAACCCTTTGAGAAAGTTAGAAAAGTTTTGACCACGCTGGCGTTGTTACCTTATAGCGTCCATCCCCTCTTATCCATTGGCAGTTAGTGACTTGAGGACGAAATAGATTGGCCTCATGCGTCGTTCACCTTGATGTATTGTTCGCAATAAGTGTTGAGAAAATGCACCTCATATTGGTGGAATTTTATTAATGGAACGATGATGCGAGCAGATCAGCTCTTTATGGGCTACATTCATCCTCGGGGAGTTGCTTGTTGCACAGCAACACAAGACGAGAAATCACTTCAAGATGGAAAGTATACGGTAGTTTCTTCTTTGCTGGGTATGATAGAAATAAGAATTATTGTGTAATGAGTGGAAAGGAATTTCGTGTTTTCAACATAATTCCTTTTTCCCCGAACGTGAAGAACACAGCCAGACAATGAAAATTCTATCACAGCCAGACAATGAGTAAAATCCTCGGAGAGCAACTATCTTCGACAGACCAAGCGTGTGGGTGATGATATATGGATTGGTATTTTTCTTAAGAACTTTATTGTGGCAAAGTGTATCCACAGCTCTTTCAAACCGTTAGTCCTCATTTCCTCGAAGTACTATATTGCGAGAAGAACACTATTAGTATCTATCGTGCGAATACAGAAAGTGCGGCATCCATGTTTTGTCTTCGATGTCTTGTGCGTTTTGGTTTTTGGGTGCTCTGTTTTGTGCCGCTGTTTTGTACGTCACTGTTTTTGTCTGTTATTAATTTGGGGGATCCTGGTCTTGGGTCACAGTTTTCTCTGTCACTGTTCCTTTGCGTCGCCTTTTTTCTCTATTCCTATAGTTACGAGTCGCTGTTTTGTCGTCACGGCTTTTGGGTGGCTGTTCTGTCGTCGCGTTTTTTGTCTGTCGGTATTTTAACCCGTCGGTGTTTTGTGCGTCGCGGTGTTTGTATCACTGTTTTGCCCTCCCTGTTTCGTAGGTACACCCATGAAATAGAGTAAATCCAGCATATTTGTCACCGAACTATTCATTCAGCGCCGGGGACACTCTAGGGAGTCGTTCAATAATGACCTGGTCCTTGTCTTTAGTAGCGAAGCAAGGGGGGCATGCGATCAGGCCCTAGTCCCGGGCCCCAAGTATTGAGGCTCCCCGTGCTCAACAGTTGGACAATTTTGAAAAATTTCGGATAAAATCACAAAATTTAAATTTAAATAATAAGCTCGTAAAGTATGTTATGTTGTAGTAAAATGCCCAATAGACACTAAACTACTTTGTTTGTAACTCTGTAACGTATAATCACTAGTGCATGTCCGCTCAAATTTGGTAATTTTTTCAACATTTTCGGAACGTAGTTATGTATATTTTCTGTGTGCAGCAAAAATTGAAGCAAATAATTTGTTGTGTAAAAATGGTTGTGAGGTATATGTATATGCCAGAGGCATATGTAGAAAATGTCGCAGCCCCCCTCGTTTTTTCGTTTTTATTGGAATTTTATTTGCTTTAAATTTAATATATTTTTTAGGAATTGAAAAAAAGAAACGTAATAATGCGCATGCAACTTATCACCTTTTTAGAAATTTGGCCAAAAATACTATAACAACTCCGTTGTTTACATTTAAGGCTCAATCCAAGAGGGATTTCCCGCCTCTTTCGTTTTACGTCAACTATTCAAATTTCAGTACAGGAAAACATAAATTAACTTTTACAGACCAAAGTTCGTTTCTTCCTTCAATAATGAGTAAAATTAGTTTTAATTAAATGCTAGTAGTAACTGCAGGATTGTGTGCAGACACTTTCGGGACAGAATAATGTCTCAAACGTGTCTGCACACAATCCTGAGTTGTGCAGATAGTTTTAATAAAATTACTATTTTATTAAAACTAATTGCTCTCATTATTGAAGGACGAAAAGAACTTTTATCTGTGAAAGTTAATTTATGTTTTCCTGTACTGAAATTTGAATAGTTTTTGTAAAACGAAAAAAGGCGGGGGAAACCCCACTTGGATTTAGCCTTAAAAATAACTTTTTTTTCAACCTGAGAAAATTTTATTTCTGCGCCTAGTACATTATAAGTTTTTTCTTTTATGTATAGTTTTCAGCGTCCACGATTTGGCGCCCCCAGCTTTGACGCCCAAGGCAGGTGCCGCACCCTCACTAAGGCACTTATAGTATTTTTTCTAGTTCGGATACAGTACAATCATATCTGTAATCTAATTGAGAGCTCAGTCCTAACGTTTTTTGTAAAACTAAATTTCCCAAAATCATCGAGACACACACACACACACACACAAAGATAAGCAAGCCAAGCTGAGATTTTTCGTTAACATAAAGTTTAGAATAGACACTTTCAGGGCATCCAGCTTTTAGCTGCCACTAACTGCAACCTTCTATGTAAAACTTCCCCAAACGTGAGAAAACGCGTTGTGCGCGTAAACATTTGGCGATGATCCTTATAGAATCCGCACCTTTTGTAAATGAAAAACAGCGGAGAAGTGAAGGACTGGTTTACAGTAGTAAGTAGTAACGATCTAGTTAAATGAGTTGCAGAGGTAGCTGGTGTCCAAGAGTAATGGATTAGACTCACTGGAAAAATGGGGTGGAAATGGGACCCACACTCTGACTTCTAAGATGCAAAAAATCATATCATTTCTTCAATGAGTTCTAGGGTTACTACCCTTTTCTTTTCCGAATTCCTGGACATACTTTCAATTTGATGCATGGGGTGCCTGAGATAGACTATTTGGATAATATATTAAAATCGAAGTAGGCCCTATCTTTCAGTGATGTACTTCACCCTTTAAATAGTAGTAAGCTATAATAACGAAGTACTACTAATAATAGAATAAAATTAAAAAAATAATAACGTACGAGTAATTGTTATCCTAAGTTGTCTTTCCATGGAAATTCACGTAACATCGGGAAATCCATCTTACGTTGCGGTACCATAAAATGAAGTCTCTCTAAATTCAGCAGATTTCGTACAATGTAAACTATATACTGCATGGATTCTCAAAGGGTGTGCCACGAAAATCCACAAGATGCATTTTATTAAAGTGAAAATATGAGCATATACAAACCAGAGAAGTTTTACAAAAAAAACAAAAAAAAAAACACTATATTCCGTCCATAAAAGCGTTAGAGAAATCATTTGGAACGATTGTAAAAAAATCAATAAGTAACGGCTTTATTTTTGTTCATAGATTAATAACAAAATTGGCTTGTAGTCAGAATTATCCTTAAACGTACCAACCAACACAGAAAGCATGTATGTTGGGTGGCCTATCTCTGAGAACTACACTGTAAAAATAGGAGACACAACCTTCATCCAAAAAATGGAGGCAGCTAAGGTGCCTCCACTTTTTGGATTAACCTACATTCAGCCAGTTTTCGGTTGAACGTTTTACTTTCTGTAAAATTTCAGAATGTGTATATATATGACTGTTCCAACGTATTTCATTCAAGCAGAGCATTTTTTTAAGTAGAAAAGAATAAAAGGTAATATTCCTTTAAAATTAAAAATTAAAAAAAGTTGAAGTGGTCGCGTTTCTGTCCAGGGTCCACACGCACACTAGTCAGACGCTTTTGTCACTTAGCTACCAAGACAGTTGGTGTTCCTGGCTTTCCGAGCGATATCTATAGCTAGGGTTTTACTGCGAAGGAGGTTAATCATTAACACGTTTTTGATTTTACTACGAGGAATGTCTCGTCAAAAAAGGAGAGATACGTTTGCTACAGTGTAAAGATTTATACCTAA
>JAGDQP010075458.1:0-10161 GCA_022664845.1 Lepisma saccharinum | reverse complement strand
AATTTCCTGCAAAGTGATTAGGAAGAAGGTTAAACCATTAAAATCCCAAATGACACAATTATGTACACATGACTAGTTTTATTCCTTTTGAACTATTTTCTTACTTTACAGCGTTCCATTGTTTATGACTTTTGGCGTTTGTTCATTTGAGTTCCTTTTTCAGTTCAGTTGACCGTAGAAACAACCTGTGAACTGCTTGTAGTCGGTGGCGGCCTTCCAGGAATGTTCCACTTTGATCAGCTTCATTTCCACTGGGGTTCCGAACATACGGTCATGGAAAGAAGGTACATTTATTTCATTTTAAAAATAACATAACCGTGTGAATACATTTTTGCTTTGGTTGTATTTTTTTATTACTTACATAGTTAACCGAGCTGTCGATACTAGAAGAAGAAATCTGTACTTTTAATGAGAACACGTAAAACCACACAGTCTTTGGTAAACGTTCACTAAGTTGTTACACTAAGGAAAGATGTTACACTTTCAAAGTTTTGAGAAAAAGAGCTTTAAAATATTATTGCTACCAGATTAAGATTTATTACTTTTATTTACTGCTGTACTGTTTTCAACATATAGTAAATAGTCATAAATTGTATCCTTAAATCTAGATCCGTTTACATGAGACAAGTTTAGTGCGGGAGAAATTCAAAACAGAGGACTGTTCCGAGTAGATCAGGACATCTGGTAACCGATGGTAATTTTCTACAGAGAAAAGTGCCTGGCGCTACTATGTGCTTCATTGTGTAAAGTTCGCTATATATACACAAATACATACACAACTTTCAGAAAATGCTCTGGCGCCGCTAGGTATGATTTGCACCACTGTGGTAACCATATCAAACAGTGATTTCACTCATACCCATTTGCAAATTGTGAAGCTTGTTTCCAAACAGCACCAAATAAAAAAAATGCACACACATTTGATTTAATATGGGTGGGTACACGTCTGGGGACCATACTCTTTAGAATAAAAACATTGATTGTCGTCAAAACGTCTTAAATCTTTATGCAAATTCACCTCAAAGTTGAGGTTTTACGAAAAAAAAAGTACCTAATCTCGTATACAAGCGGTTAAGATTATGATATCATATTTCAAGTTGTTAGATAATTTCATTTTTCGGTTCTGATTTTCGTTGAGCAAATAGGGAGGAACTTACGAAACAATCTCTAAGTTCATTTAAGTACAATAACACTTGAATAGTTTTAAAAGCAGAATTTTATTTAAAAATGCACTTAAGCCTTTTAATTTTTTAAGCTATTTGTAACTTTTAAGAATTATTTAACTACAAATAAGTGCGTGAGACGTTGATAGAAAATTATCTTCTTGACAGAACAGGCAATAAAACATTTCCCATCGTTCAAGGAAATGTAACACTTCTGCAAGGTCATAAATCTTTGCGCTCATGAAGGACTTTCAACATGATTGATGTTATGGCAGAAAAAGAATAATTTACTGCGGCGATCCACTCGTGATAAATGGGTCATACTTTGGATGATTTGCAATTTTACAAAAATATGTTTAAAGTTCACGATTCTATCAAAAGAGATATACGATATCAATGACACTGAAATTGAATGACATATTCACGATTTTCATTTCAAAACTTACCAAATCCTATTTTATTTGTGCAATAATGAGCACATAAATTATTTAACCGAAAGATTTAGTAGAATAATAGATCCCATGCGTCTGAGTGACATAGATGTTTTAACATGACGTTTTGAAAGACACATTACGTTACTTTTTTTTTTGTTTCTTGTAAACCTTTACGATTTAGACTTTGTACCTCTCGAAAACAAGCTTCTTATTTCAGAATCTGAGAAGAATATGTTAGCAGGATAACGAAACTTCCTGAACAAATATATGAGATTATACACAATACACGTAAACTTCTAGTAATAGTTCGTTCCATTATATGGCCAAGAGTTATATTAATTTCCCTAATACGTATCGTCCTTCAAGTAAAACTAAATTGATCTTATGATTCAGTCCTAAGCTTTGCAAGTCAAATTCATCTCGAAGTGTTCTATCTATCATTGGCAAAAGATTTCACGAAGCATGATGATTTTGGCCTGTTTCTTCCCTTTCGATTGATATAGTCCCTTGATAAAAACTGCTCCGGGTTACCATACATTTTTCTTGTCACTTGTTAGGCTTTTCTTTTTTTTCTGTTACTTGTACCCACCTTGTATAACATGCTAAATAAGTAGTACTTCAAAGTGAATAAATCTCTTAATAAAAGAGATCACCCCAAATTTTAAGGAAAATAATATCTCATGTTGGTTTTCATTTCCGTCACAACTCTATTTTTAGCTTTCTCTAAAATTAGTGAGTTGTTTTGAGAGCAAATAAACTTGAAGTTGGAAAACCTAGACAGTTGGAGCGAAATAATTTAGGGAATTCATTTTTCTAATTTTCTGACAATTTTATGTTCACTTTCGTGGCTGCAACATTCCATAGCATGTGTCATATCAGAGTTCTTTAGGATATTTTCTCTGGAGCTTTGCCTCGATTAACATTTACTGTTTCATAAGTGGCTTTCTATTTACAGGTTTGCTTTAGAAATGCATCTTGTGCATCATTCAACCAAATACGACAGTTTGGCGAGTGCCAAAGGAATACAAGCAGGAATTGCAGTTTTGGCTGTCTTATTTGAGGCAAGTTTAAGTGAAACCAGGTTCTATCATTTGTTTAATAAGAAAGTAGAATATTATCTATGTTTCCTTGTTAATCACTGTCCAAATATTGGTATTCCGGCCTCAGATCGACATTAAAGATAGTCACAAAATTCACGAACAACTTTGAAAATTGTGGGAAGTATTGAGCTATGTATTACTCTAAAGAAAACTATTAAGATATCCCAAAGCCTCATTCACATCAATAAGTAGTTGGGCATATCTCTTGCAGCTACTACAGCACACTCCACCGATTACAGTCAAACTTTTAGGAGAAGCACAGGTTTTTTTGACATTTCAGTTTGCATTTGGACCACAGTTTAGCACTGCATTCAGTGCTTCACTCTTATCAGTATGGAATACCAAACGCACGCTAGATTGATGTAGTGGAATTTGAAACAATAAATGTTGAACCAGGTTGGAAACACTATCAAGTAAATGACGTCACAGTCTAGCTTCTAATGGCTACCTTGTTGCTAGAAATCAACTTACAACAAATAATTTATAGTTCCAATTTAACTTTTGATTCTGCTAACTGCATTAATGTTATTTTAATAGTTTTAAAATTATGTAATATTTAGCAGTTTCATGGAGGAACTTATAATAGTAACACTGTGCTTAAATGATACGTTTATTCCAGTCGAAATGTCAAAGCTGTACGTAGAGGGTAATTTTTCAAACATGATTACATTAAAGCTTTCCATTTTTTATTTTTATTAGTAAGTTCGAGGCCATGAAATGTATTTTCATGTACTAAGTATGTCGTCTCACTTAAAAAACTGCAAATTATGCACAAGACTGTTTTGCATCTTTATTGCAATCACTGAATTTAGTGCATAACTCAAGAAGCGATCATAGTTGAAGTATAATTTGATTGCTTTGACATTATCCATACATTCATATGAATTAACATGTAGTGTTACCTTTAGTTTCACATTCCAACTTAGTACATACATTGATAACAATTGCAGATGTTACATGTCTAAAAAAAGGTTTCTATCTCTAATTATCCATCTTTTATTAGACATGCGATATTACAATGGTAATGTGCTGGTATTCTAATCCCGGGTAATTTCCTTACGAAATTCGTATTCCGAAAAAAATAATTATTTTCAAATTGAAAGGAAGCACTTGAAAGAATAATGAACAATTGGTTTATTCTATATTAGCTTATCTACAGAGTTTACAGATGGTTAGTGTTTACTTGTCACGTGGGTCTACAATCTCCCAGTTAGTTCCATACGTATACTGAACTCGACACCAAGACTACACATTTGATAAGCAACAATGATTAATTAATTAATTATGAAATTTCCATTGATAATTCGATTGTCCTTGAAATATAAAACTAAGAGTATATCCTACCAAAAAACCATGTAAGATGTTCACATCTTATCTCGAACAATTATAAAGTTGTCAACTCTTCCCAGTGACTCAGAGTATACAATGTTTGTATCTGCAGCTTTAGTTAATTCTTAAACTATAGTTCATATTTGTTTGAAATTCCAAAAAGTTGAAATATACTTCCTTCCATTTATAACTTTTCGTTACTTGATCTGCTCATCACTATTTATATTTCAAAGATCATGCACAATAACTGACAAACGTTGTTGCTAACATAATGTACAGCATATTGCCCTTATCCATAGATTCACATAAGTTTTAAATCATTTTCAATTCTCCAGAGAAAATGTGAATCCATTAAATTGATTTTATTATAAATTAGTGTACTTTCTTGCAACGCATTAGTGCACTACTCACCCATTAAATTGTATACACGTTTCATTCGCAGGAAGCATCTGAAAGGAATCCTAAGCTAGATCCAATCATCAGCGTGCTGGATAGTGTACGCCAAGTTAACAGCTCAGTAACTGTTCAGCCGTTCCCACTTAGCAATCTCTTCCCGGAGGATATTACCAAGTTTTACAGGTATGAAGGGTCTCTCACAACTCCGGACTGTGCTGAAGGAGTAATCTGGACTGTGTTCGTCTCTCACGCAAAAATTCACAAGGAACAGGTGAGTGATTAACTACGCAGATAGTTAATAATAATAATAATAATAATAATAATAATAATAATAATAATAATAATAATAATAATAATAATAATAATAATAATAATAGAACTACACTCGTTGATTTGCGTCGATTGTCTGACAATTGAGAATTTAATTAAAAATTGTTTACTTCGATACACTTCTTGATTCTTCCTATTTCCTCAGCACAGTATAGCTCTGATTGAAAATTTAGACCTGACCACATCGATTTCCACTCTGGTCTAAACAGTACTTGAATTAATCGAGCCCGGTGACATGAGAAAATTTTGGTTTAACTCGACTTTAGGATTAGTCTATGATCAACCGTATTTCTATTTACCTTGTCCAGTGACAATATTGGACTAAGTAAACTCAATTTGAATAGACTGACCCTTATCAGTTCTTGGTTTGCTTTACTGTAATATAATTTAAACAAAGTTTCACTTTTCCACATTAGGTAAAAAAAGGATTAAAACTGTGCGTAAAGTCGAAGGAAAGTTTAAATATCGTTTATATATCTATCAAGAAGACAGTGTCCATGAATTTTTGTTAATTAATTTCTGGTTCTTTGCCATCCGCATATCAGGCAACCGTACAGTGGACATTAAGTCAAACACCAAGATGTTTATTTACCGATGGCATAATCTCAAGTTAAGTAACAAAATTTGATTCTCATGTAAAAAGTATTTATCGTGTAATGCTTAGACAATGGAAAACTTTGAAGCCAAACAAACGCTGATGGCTATTTGCCAGGAAGAAGTTCGAAAAAAGATTCACATTCATGCAAAATATTCTCAAAGATTTATTATCATGTAAATTCGAATAATAACCACTTGCAACTTATTGTCAGGGTAGAGAAGAGATCAGTCTACACAAATGTACAGTTGTAAAGTGGTTTACGGTGGAGACGGTCCCAAGATTCTTCCTTCTAATCAACCATCGACATCTTTGTAGTAGGCGAGTATGAGGTTCAGCATTACTTACACAACAGGCCTTGTCGTTCTAAGCGTCTCATTTTCTTATAATCCGAGCTACATATAACCCCCAGGAATCAGTATGGGTTGACGATATAGATGTCTGACATGATGGAGATGTTGATTTGTAACGCTTCCTGATAAATATATTCGTAAGGATCTGGCCTAAATTAATTGACCAAAGTTAAAATTTGATATTGTATAAAGACTGAGAGTTGAATTTATGATTGTCCGTTTGTGGATAGTCAGGGGAGTAAGGAGACTGAAGAGTTTTTCCCTTCGTTACTACTTTTATTTTTCTGTCTTTACAGCAGGGAGGAGCTGATTTCATAACTTTCCAATCTCTGTTTATCTGATACTTAACGAGACCCTACCAATCTGTCATCTTGTTTCCCTCTCATAGATGTTTGGACACAGTGAATGGAGGATTGTACTAAGTTCTTGAAGAGAATGGTGTCTGCGTCCTTTAGGTGTTCTTTTTAGGACACTGACATTGACGGATTGTTGACCTGTGTGAGAAGCACCTTTCCGATTATGTGCTTCGAAATGACATTTTAAAAGCCAATGCCTAGCTAAACGTCCGCTTAATGCCGTCAAGTACTCTTGAATTCATAGAGAATAGTCAATGAAAGAAATTTCTAAGTTTGAAAAGTAACTAAATCTGGCAACACATGACAAGAGGAACCTGGCAAATGTAATACACTTGAATAGAATATAAATCAATGTTACAACATTATATCATTTAGTGTACTGAGAAAGTCTTCCCATTGGTCATTTTGTTGAATCTGAGTATACAATGAAAGCTGAAAGAGCAGTCTCCTTACAAAAAGAGCTCACTCCTTACAAATAAGAGCTCTCTTTATGTTTGGTTACTTTTACAAGAGCAGAAGCAGACGAAAACTTATTTTAATAAATCGATTGATTAAAAATGTTCTCCTAAAGTTGTTACTACAGTACCCCTGCACCGTTATTTCCAAGTCTTACTACTACGTTAACTAACGTTTGTAAGTTACACAAGATGCTGTACTTGTATAATCTCGTCGTCTTGCACAAAAGAGGTCTACAAGAACGGTGACTTCGATTACTATTCTTGCGGTTCAGAAACAATCCAGAAGGTAAAACTGATATGAATATTTAAAAGGAAGTCCAAGTCATGAAAAGGAACTTAATTCTGTGTGAGCTTCTAAAACACCAGAAACAATATTTGCAAAACAACACAAGAGAGAAAATTTCTGTGAAATTTAATCTAAGAAAGTATTTTTAATCATTTTGTTTTCTTCCTTCTAATAATCAACAGACATGGCTACGATTAGTTTTCATTAACCCTTGCATCAATAAATAGGAGAGATTGTAATTATATATTTTATAATATTATACGGTGTTAGCTTTAGTTATGTATTTTGTTGTTTTGTAAATTGGCTTTGCTACTCTCGCAGATCAGAAAGGATGGGACAGAATCAAATATTAGTTACTTAGATACACATTCATTTATTGGTAAGAAGTCCAAACTTTTCTTCCCTTTCATTTGAGCGAATTGTTTACAAACATTGTTTTTTTCTTACTGTTAACATTATCTGAGTGCTTTTAAAGTTTACATCTTAAAAGTGACTCTTCGTGTCAACTGCTTTGCCCTATACTTGATATTGAAGAGAACAAATATGGACGAAGTTCTGTACTGGAATATCTGGGTAGTGATTTCGGTCAGGGTGCTCAGGTGGATGTGATCAGATAGATCACTGATGATGAAGAGGTGCGAAATGAATGAACGATCAAGAGCTTTAATATATTGTATGTTAATTACATTCACACATAGATCTACATTACTTACTATAAATTATTGCAAATATGAATATGTCTTGTTGAAACATTAAAAAAATAAATACACAATATTATAAACATTATTAAGATCACACTGAATAAATATTCTTGAATTCATGCTTCAATCACGAAATTAATCCATGTTTGGTAGTGGTGATCCTATTGTTATCGATGAAGCTTTAAAGTTATTAGGTTCTTGACATTGGTGAGTCAATATTAAATCACAACACAACTTAATATTAAAATCATTTTCCGCAGAGTCCGACTCTTAGTTATTATTATTATTAATGCTTACATTGATAAATCATGAGTTACGAGTCTGCGACTTTTTAAATATAACAACAATGAAATCCTTGGGAAGCGATAAGGTAACACATAGTCACTATATTCAATTGATACTTCTAAATTATGTAATATGATGTAGGCCTATTCAAATTTTATCAATTTTATTATACAGTATTCCTAAATGTTAGGAATATTTATAATGTCTGTTTTAATCTTAAATATTGGGAAAGGAAATATAACACAAAACATACGTACTGCACATATTCAACATACTTTTTATTTACAGCTGGATGTGTTCAAAACTATCCTTGGTGATGATGGTAAGGAACTTGAGATCAACCACAGAGATGTTCAGCCATTAGGAAAACGATACCTGTACAGGAGAACACCAGACAGATACCCAGCCACAATCGGCGGCAGCTCAAAATTGTGGTTATCTCCAGTGGTTTTGTTGGCAGCTCTTTTTGTACATTGTTGACCTCAAAAGGACACATAGAAAGAGGTTTTGTTGGTCAAAATATAAAGATTTGACATACGAACCGCGACGAAGCGTTTTGTCTATAGAGTGCAAGTCATAAAGAAGTCATGAAATTACCAACCATTGTTCATGTTTAATTCCAACTTTGAAAGTAGGCTGTACATTTGCTTCATAAAGAAGAAAGTAGACGAATTGTCAGTGTTTAGTGGATGGATTAAAACAATATAGAAAGCTAATTATGTTCTTTCTTTGTAGATACTAACATAAAATATATAGTTATTCGTGTTCTAGTCAAGAAACTCAAATGCTCAACAAAATTAAAAGAAACGTTATATTCGGAAATGAATGTAGAGTTTTTATGATTATATGTGTGTGAATGTGTATATATTTCAGGTAAACAAGCGGGGATTTTTGTAATAGGGTTTCTTTTGTGCACACGTTTCAATTTGAGAGCATTATTTATGTTAAAATATATCCATATAAACTTGATTTGTACCATATTAATACTTAATTCAAATACAAGTTGTATAGTTGAGAAAAACAGTAAAATGTTTTTGAGAATACACAAGTTGTTTTGTGTAAAGAAAGCAATATGTACTTTGATGTATGTAACACAATGAGAAATTGTTGGTGTTTAATATTGTAACTTGTGATAAAATTCGTCAAGGTCCATTTTGTGAGAAAAGTGAGACAAGTTGGAAACACATTCCCTCTAAAATTGTTTTTGCAAAATTATAAAGTTTGGAGTAAGATCAACAAGCTTGAATTTAAATCTTTATTTATGTGTAATACTTCACTCAAATATCCTCACCTTTTTCATATCTTTTTCTGAGTCTTCTGTCTTTACTATTAACTTTGAAAGATAATGTATAAATTTAGTTAGTGTGTGCTGTCCTTTGAAAAGATTTCTTTAAATAGCTTAATTATGTTGCTCTTATTTCCCACAGTGGTGGTACCTGATGTTCTTATATGTTGTTTTCCTTCTCATATAAGCGAGTTCCAACCGGAAGAATGTGTATTCCTTGGAATTAAAATTATTTCAACATAAAACCTTATCACAGATTCTTGTTATTTAAGAAATCACGACGTGAAAATCTATGATGTTTGCGTACGTGGTGAATGGTAGTAACAATGTGAACATTAGTGTATGCCAGTAAACGATATTATCTACAAAACATGTCTTCGTAGCAATAAAGCTACCATACATAAAATTTGGACATGTAATGCGTTGAATGTGGAGTGTTCTTTTTAAAAGACCACCGAAGTCGTCAATGTAATTGCGAAATATTCACCATTGTATGAAAAAGAAATATTATAACATTATAATGCTTCCAGTACAAAAGACTTGATGGCAACGTACTTCTACAAGGTATTACTGTTTACGCACTGCAAAAATATAATAAGTTATTTTCTTGACGTAAAAATATATATTGATGGATGGTCATAATTTGGTACGGGTTCTAACGTTATATTTAAATGAGTGGGATACCACACAGGCCTTTCTGATGCAATAATATTCAATTAAAGAGTTCGCTGTTTTATGTTTGTGTGCATTCTTATCCAACGTAAGAATTTAACATAATTTAAAATTCTATCTTCAAGGATATTATATATGTATTAAGTCATAATAGTGATTGTGTGTATCTACGTCAATTAAGCTGCTTATTCTTTTTTTAAAAAATAAATTCCATAGAATAAACAAATCTATAAACAATTATATTTTATTTCTTTCCTTGCCTTATTTATAATTTTAGATGCATAACATAAAAAACTAACGAACACTATTTGTAGCACGTCAGTGTACTCTACTAACCCAAGTATTGCCTACAGCTCCCTGTGTATCAGAAGTTCGAATTTTAGACTTACTAGCTTACTAAAGTTTGACTACTTCCCGT
>JAGDQP010075456.1:0-10161 GCA_022664845.1 Lepisma saccharinum | reverse complement strand
TCATTGTATAGATGTTGAGCGTATAGATGTTCATATGTGTGAGAGAAAGATCTATGTGCCATTGGCACCGCCATGGAGAGAGAAACAATAAACAAAATAATAGTCGCCATCAAACGTCCCATACCACTGTCTCAACCATCAAATATATGTGTTTACTGTCTTTCTTATCCGCCTTATTCTCTAGATTTTGTTCAAAGTGATAGAGCAGGACAATATTCAGAAAAGTAATGTAATTATAACTCTTTTCAATTCAAAACTTTCAGCAATAAAACCATTTTATGTTTTCATTTGACTCATATATAAAATATACAACGTGACACCGAAATTATATTTAAACATTTCAGATGAATACTCACGTGAAAACAAATAAAATTGCGTTACATGAAATTTTGACAATGCTCGATTTCGGAGGAGCTAGAGATGTCGAAAGTTAGCTTTGTGTCGATAATGTAAATGCGGTGGAAATATAGAAACCTATGGTTTTGTTGCTATGGCAGTTGAAACGTTATTCTTGCAAAGTTTCTCTAACTTGGTTTTAGTAACACACATGTTGAAAGAAGAGAAACTCAAAACATTACTTTCCAACGTATACTAGGCATTGTGTTTGTATGTTCGAGTGCCGTGGAGTAAAGGTGTAGGCATGCAATGGTCATCGTATTTGTGCAATTTCAATCCCTGGTTTATAAAATAATTGAATGAAAAGACAAAATTTTAAATTAGAGTTGCTAGATGATGCGTAAGAATGAAATATGTGTTTGTTCGCACAGTATGCAACGAATACTACACTGGTCATTTTAGCACGACTTAATTTGCATTGAATATGTTACAGATAATCTCACTACTTGTGGTGAGCTAAGAAAGAGAAATACAGAAACAGTGTTTTGGCATTAAATTTTGAACTCTTGTTCTATTGGTGGAACTAGAAGTGACATCAGTTTTTGTTCTTAGTATGAGAGGGTCTCTGATTTCTGTTAAAAACAAGGACGCTGATCAGTAAGTTCCGTTTGTTATTTATAGAATATTTCAGGCATGTTTCAAATATAATTAATATAAAGGCAAAGAATCACATTTCTAGAATGCAAGACCAGTTGTTGGGGACCGTTCTAAACAGACTACCACATCGACTGGCCAAATGTTCGAGAAAGAAGTTTATCACCTATCTATAAGTTTACTTTTTCATTTATTCAATTAATGTTATTTAATTTAGAACATAATATTTTGAGGATACAATACCAGTATAACAATACTGTAAATAACCTTTGAAATCCCTGAAAATAATTTGATATAAAGAAACTAAATAGGATTTTTTCAAATAATCAATATACCGTTCTATCTTCAAATGTAAAACTCAACATTACAAATCATCTATGTTTCTAATATTTTTAGAAATAAAAAATCGCTTTGAGACAAGCAATTTAGTTACCTTTACTTAGACACATTCAGTACATTATTAGCAGGAGATATCATTGTTTTCAGGTTGATCAACGTTATCTCTGTCTGGCTCTCTCTTTCTCCAGACCTGTTACTTAATTGCGGAAACCACAGGTGTATGTTCCTTATATGTAACCACAGAAAGAGAACTGTCTAACTGATAGCAATAATTAGATTCTAGCGTTCCATTACCACTAATACGTAACAATGTACAAGCTTGTATAAGGTATTGAACGTTTTGCAAAATCGTTAAGTCTGTGACTATCATTCTATCAAATAAATGGAATATTATGTCGCTACTATAATATGTAGAGCTATAATAGCTATTGTTACTAATTTGATAAGACATACAATATACCACGAGTTGAGACGATTCGTATGCGGGACAAGTCTTGATTTATATCTCTTAGTTCCATATAAAATACGGACTACTGCTATGATATAACCACAGCTATGACTTAGTAAAGCCTTTCACCTCAGTATGTTTCTCTAACCAATATTTACGTTATCCTCGAAAGCATGTATATTGCATTTACAATTGCTAAAGATTTTAAAATTTAAATTTAAAAATTACATTGTATCTTACGTTATCCATCACATGAGCTTATTTTAGGTTAGAGAACCTACGTGAACCTTTCTCATAATAGTTTCTATTTCACTTCGCGAATTTGCCTCTTCGTTCTTAGTAATTTTATCATTATTATACACATTATTTAGCCAAAATAATAGTAATATTTACAGGTCACTCAAAGGAACATATTTCCTCACAAATCGTATTAGTTAATTCATTTATTCCACTCATCACTAAGGTTCATCAACAACAAATGTCATGTAAGGCAAATGACAAGCAATATTTGTTTTCTGTCATAATGAATAATTTTCATTAGTTCATTGAGTTTTTCCTAACACGTCGATCAAAATTATAACTAGATTTTTATTGCAGTAATGTTATTGAAAATATTATTTTCATATCGATCAATTAACGTTATGGCTGCTATATAAGAAGTCATATATTTTATCAAGTTCTTACTGTTAATACGTTCAAGACAAAATACAAAGTAGCCTAATAATTAGAGTGAGGAGAACATGTTTTTAATTATAATAAGATATTATTAAATTATCACACTAAAATCACGAAAAAGGATATTGAATCAAATATCTTCATAGCATCAAGATATTTTATTCATCTTATTTCATATTAACCAGAGGAAGGCTCCAATAAGCAAAACATAAAATAACGATATGATACTAACACCATAAGAAATATATTAACGAAATAAATGCTAAGCTAAAATATTAGCTAATATGAATCAGGATCCAGTTTAAAAGCACCCAGAATCCATGTAGATTATCATATAAGTTTGTATTCAGCTTCAATTCGTTCAGCTTCAATCATCAAGAAATGCCTTTTGTTTCATTTCTTGTTATACTAAATCTTTATCAATGGTATTCAAATATTCACAAAACATATTAACCGAATCCAGAATCTAACATACGTTGTAAGAACTGGTATGAATTAATACACTTGACTTTATGTATTTAGCAATATTAAAAGTTATTTTAAAGTATTGGAAAGTTACAAGGTACTATTCATTCATTTAAAGCTAACAGAGCAGATTTATTTATTTTATTATTACATGTGAAATTGATTTCAGGTGATGGGTTTCTTTGAATATATTCATTGGATATACAAAGGAACATATATTAATCACTGAAATCCAAGTCTACATTCTAGATTTGATGATTATTTAGTGTAAGGTCTTGGTTTCCCATAGATTCCCAACAGGTCTGCCCCAGTAAAAACATATGCTACGTTTGATGTCCTGATTTACACACAAACAGCAGTGCAATATCAATATGAATAATGTTATATTTTATAAAATGAAAACAAAATATTCTGAATAAACTTTTTTATTAAATTTCTTAATGCATTTACATTGTTACACATACATTAGAAAGCATGAATTAGAATTATATTCAACAGACAAGAATCAGGATTGGCAGATTCACTAAATAGCGTCATCATACGATATCCTTTAATCATTGTCTTGCATTGGAAATCCATTGAGAATAAGATTTAAGATCAAATATTTGATAAGAAAACAGTTTATATTGCTTTACTTAGCTTAATAGTAATTCTAAATAGAGAGATGCTGTAAAATTCGACGGTCCATTTTAAAAAAAACAACCATGAAACTCGTGTAAAAATAGGCAACATATATCCAGCGACAAAAGCTATATAAAAGTGCAGGCATGCACCCTAGTAGCCGTGCATTTGTGCTATATCACAATGTGTATTAGAAATGCAATCATAGTTTTATTACAGATTTATTTAGTAAATATAGATTCAGGTGGTTGCAAATTCCAAAGGAATAATATTAAAAGCCAACTTTAAAAGTGATAGCAAGAAAGACGTCCTGTCTAGCAACTCGAATGATTTACAATACATTAAATTGCATTACGTAAACAGGTACAACATAATCCTTTAATTCTGTTAAATGATGCAATAAAATACATTTCCAATAAAGGTAAGTATTTCCAAATTAATAAATTATAGATCAAATGAGTGAATTACGCGTATGTTAAATATATTTAGATCAAGTTCTCCGTTTATCTAAACTGTTAGAAAACGGTTCCATACCTGCTACTACGGGCACACAAAGGTCTTTCAAATTTTCAAATATATATCTATTGGATATATTAAAACTGATCATAATCTGTTTGCTGAGAAAATAAATAATTCACAAAATACTCCCACGTGATATACTTTAATAAGATAAACTGATCACTAGATCTTAAGGGATTGAAGACAATATTGGAGATTGCAACATACTACACCTTGTAAAACTATTTATTTCAGAGTATAACCCGACCAGACTAGGAATAGACTCGAGGTGGAGGTCGCTAGTGGTTGTTTACATGCTGCGGCAGAAGTCTTGTCATAGAAATTTTCTTGCATATGTGGGTAACTGGTCTCATTCCTGAAGTCAGCTTCTTCCTAGTAGCAATTGTGGGAGGGATTGAAATATAATTAAGGAGGTTAACAGCAGTTGGCAACAACAGTAAATCACTGGGACAGAAAGCAAAGGTACTTGTTCAAGGTTAAAAGTCGTTGGAGAATAATAGTGTACAAGAAAGTTACTCTCGTGAGTGCTATGCCCTTAGTGTTCTTCCTGGTATATATATATGAATTTTATTTGAGGCCTTTAGGCAACTTTTAGCTACAGCCGAATAGATGATGATGGGAGGATTTGTGGGATGAGGAAAGTGGAAGGAAACGGAAGAACCCCCTTCAAAAAATAATGTTAAAACTTGTCTCTTTTAACTTTATGTATGGCCATTAAACGGTAATGGTACAGGTTGAGAAAGGGGAGAGGGTGAGGGAAGCTAGTTGGCCAGGCCCCTTATAAAGGTACTATCCTGGCATTAGCCTGGTGTGACTGCGGACAAGCCGTATAAAAACCGGTCAGGAATTTCACTAACCACTGCAATTCCGAATTCCACGACGCTATCGCCCGGACCATGAGGATTAGGTAAAATGTTCTGTTAGCGTATGGCAAGAAAGAAATTAGATAACTCTCTAGAGAGATATAAGATGTGGGAAGAAGAATGGCAACATATAAGAATTTTTTATTAACACATTTTTTTTTACTTCTTGATCCAGTCACCTGCCCTCCTTCTTATATGCGGTTTACAATGACAATAAATATAACTTCTTAATAATAAATATACTGCAATTGCAATATTATTTTTTAATATGTTACTGGTGAAATGAATGTCAAACATCCAGCAACAACATTCCTTGGATTGCAACACTTCAGGCTAGAAGGAGAAGGACAGCAAAACATCTGTGCCTGTTTACGGTTTTCGCACAGCTTATAGGTAGTTTCAAACCTTGCCACGTCTACTCGTATTCTGGTTGGTTAGTATGTATTTACAAAGTTCTCATGACATGTATGTATTCTCTTAATGATGTAGGAAATAATCTATGTTACTTTATTTCTTTAGACGCACTTGTCAACCATTTAAACAAATATCAGGGAAGGAAATGCAGAACTATTTTCAGGAGTGTCATTGTTGCAAAGGAAAACCCAGTCAGAATGAAGAGTATTAAAACAAACGAACCTCACAATTCCTTCAGTGTTCTTGTCTTTCAACCTTTGCTCGGTTACCGATAAAACTGCCCTGGAGAATAATTTCTCACTGGATAATGGTAGAAGTAATAATAATGGGAATATACACAATAATAAAATAAAATAGAAACAATGAGAATGCTACTAAGCAAGAAATTCTTTGTTTGACTATAAATAGTCCAGAAATTATTTGTTTTCATATGAATAATCGAGACATGTTTTGCTTGAATCGGACAACCCGATAGTTTCTTTGTTTGAATCTGAATAGTCGTAGTTCCTTTATTTCAATCTCAATACTCGAGAAATTCTATGTTTGAATCAGAATAGTCGAGAAATTCTTTGCTTCAATCAAATTAGTCGAGTCGAGAAATTGTAGCCTATGCGTGAACAAACGTATAAGTGACATTTTCGAATAAAAATACATAAGTAAATGTTTATATATAACAGGAAAAAATATGAGGCATAAAATATTCACACTTTGTACAAAAGCGGATTTCAGTCTAACATGTCTTCGTTCAAAGTATGAATATTTTAAGCCTTATACTTTTCCTGTTACATATACAAATTTACTCGTGATATTTTTTTTATTTCAAAAGGTCACTTAGACGTTTGTTCGCGCATACGCTTCGATTGTTTGTTTAAAGCTGAATAGTTGAAAAAAAAAATTGCTTCATTTAGAATAGTTGCGAAATTCTTTGCTTCAATCAGAATAGTCACGAAATGCTCTGTTTACATTTAAATAGATGAGAAATAATTTTTGGAATCTTATTAGTCGAGAAATTAATTGCTTGGATCTTATTTGCCGCTGAAGCATATCTGATTTCTCTAGTAATGTGTCATGCAGCCAGTTCTCTGACATTTTTCAGGGAATTCTAAAAATTAACAGTTTGAAAACAATTTTAATTTTAATTTAATTTTGTCCTGTATTAACAATTTATGGCTGACGCCTGGAAAGAGTAGGGTACAAACTCGGCTACGGTCTAAGTTGAAGTTTCCATTACGGAATTTAGAGCCGATAAGTTGTATAGAATTGACAAATTTATCACATATGTAGCATATGTAAATCGTAACCGTATTCAAGTCAAACAATGACAAAAATAGAAAATCATAAACGGTCGATTCTTTCAAAATTTTAGACGTGAAATGCAATACAAAATAAGCTTCAAGCCATTCACGCTAGTCTTTTCACAGCTAAAGTTGGCTTTTTCACTCGAATTTTCACCTCTAAAATAAAATTGTAAGGTGGTTGTGATCCTGCTAAGATGAAGCAACAATTCCGTTTTCCTTATGTCTATCTATATATTTCGGCATGGAAGACTGTCATGGAACGGAACATATTTTTTATAGTTATCTCTATTATATTGTAATTTTCTGTTTACAGATTTTCTTACGGACTGCATTCCGCAAGTACACTACTACCACAGAAGGAGATAGTCATGACGTCAATCTTATCTATTGCCAGGGGTATTTGAAATGTACAAAAATAACATATCCAATTCTGATGAAACTTGGCAAGAACCTTGCTACCCCTTGCTTGGTTTTACCTTTAAAATGTTACAGCTACTGTTTTATATGTATAATGATTCTTCGATTGACAATTTTCAACATAATCTGATATGTCTTACTGAGAGAAGTATTATAAATGACTCTTAGTGCATAGACTGTCGATTATCGCTAAAGCCCGGTTAGCATATAGGCAGTTACCAACTGATACCCTCATTGAAAAGACTTTTACACACATTATTATTTTATTCACACCAAAATTTAAACCTAATCCCTCTAAATTTACATTTTTGCTTCCACCTAATAAATTTTACTTACAAGGTAAATTAGCAAAGTGCAATATTGAAGAAAATGCAAACTTCAGCGGGGGCCAATTATCATATCAATCTTACCATGCTTACTCATAATCAGCTCAGTAGTCCAATATTCAACAAGATGATTAAACATGTCTGAAAAAAAACTGCAATCCCCGTTAATTGTGATTTCTTTAATGTTCCTCACAAAGTTAACTGGGAAACTGAAGATTCGAGTTGCTCAACTCCCAATTGGACTCATGCATCATTTCACCATTGTGCTTATTGTCGAGTATATTCGTTGACTCCATAAGTAAAGCGATACAAGTGATATTGAAGAATAAAAAAAAGTTGGGTTGGCGGACGGGGCGCTGTATGTTGTAACATAGGCTTTTTCTTCATCAATCAAACCTACTGTTTAAGCGTGCGCACACTCACGAGAAAGACATCCAATATAGACTCTTGTTCCACGGTTTTTGTATTGCATTTCTCTCCAGAAATTTTTGATTACCGAGGTTATTTGTTGCAATATGCTCAAAGCAAGTGCAAATACACATCGGAGACCTTTCTTTCGTAAATACATCCACTTACACCAAAATGCCACATACACGTTTGTACGCGCATATGCCTTATTTTAGCAATATGCATTAGGCAATTCACGAATGGACTATTTTTTTGATATTACAAGGAGGTTAAAAGATGAAAACAATTTGTAATTAGAAGTGAAATAAAATCTGGATTTTTTCTAACAGTGGTGTCATAATTTAAATTATTTCTTCATTAGTGACATTCATTTATGTTTGTATGTGTTCGAGTGTAGCATTTGTTGCAATGGAATCCTTGATTTCTGAAGACTAATAAATATGCAAATTACCGCTAGGATTCGCTAATATTAGTACAATACCCACTAAGACCATCAGAAGTTTGTATCTTGTTAAACATTGCATCAATACCTTCCAGACACTTCACGAATGTACCTTGTAAGAAGTAATTCTTAATATTAATTGACGCTTTCTCTCCCTGCATTTCCCTATATTTTCTCTCTATTTTTCCTCCCCCCACTCTTTCTCTCTTTCTGTGTGTGTGTATGTATGCGTATTGTGTACTTGTGCACATATATGAATGTTTCATCTCCTTACACAGAATGTTGTGCACCCATGAAATAGACACTCATAACACATAAAACTTTATCATAAGCAACACCCAATCCATCTGTGAATCGTGCTTCAAGATCAGTGGCGGCTGGTGATATCGTTACGGTGTTACACTAAAACTACATCATCTTACAAGAAGGAATGTTTATTAGTTTGAAGTACGTAAATGTAACACAATTCTGACGCAGTGTGATCATTAAAGCTGTATTTAAGGAAGTGAAAACGTACTTCACGGTTTTGTGGTTATTGATACTCTCTCTTGGTACTGGCACTTTTCCTCGTGGTATTGCACGAACTAGTATTCAAACTGCGTCTTTGTCGTAAGTTTGCTCACATTTTATTTTCTGCCTCTTCCGTCCAATTTTTAAAAGTATTCGTCACACCTTTCTAGTGTAGGGACTAAGACGGAGCCGAGAAAGCAATCTGAGATGGAATAGAACAACCAAAATGAAAATTCGGAACTAGTCCTATTTACTTGCGTCATAAATGCGGCGTTTCTGCTTCTGCCGTCGTGTTATTACTTTATTTGCTTCGATTCTTTTAGCTTCTCTCCCGTTTCTAATCACCACACACAATGTGGAAAATATGGACAAAGTTTGATGCAATATATCCTATGATTATCTAAAGAAATAAGTTTTAGGAACAGCAGAGAATACAGCACTGCTAATTTTATCCATCCCTTCTTCTTCCCACATCCCCTATTGTGCGTCGGGAGCGACATGCTGCCTATCGATCTGAAACATGTGTTAGTGTTAAATATATGATTTATGTAATATATTCGAATAAGTGAAAGGATTGTAAGGAGAACATTTAAGAGAAACAATCATTCTAGAAAGACCTAAAAAACAAGCATAGTTAAAGAAAAACAATAGTGTGCATGAATGTTACATGCGGTTAGGTCAAATCCATGATTGGAAACGAGGATCCGTAATCTGCTTCCATCACTTCCAGGTGATTAAGAATTGACTGTTGACATAGCAGGTTTCGAAAAGCACAGGTATGATTTGAAATGTGTTCAATTTGAAGTAATAGCGATGACTGTAGACCGAGAAGTTTAGAAATATGTGTGTTTTGCAAACTTAGAAGTAGGTACAGAGATAATAGCGTAAAAGTACTTGAAACGCATCCACGGAAGTGACGGAATTAGTAAGGCTTCTGAGTAATGGAATGGGTGTGAATGACTGCGTTGAAATATAAGAAAGGCTTAAGCAGAAGTTTGACAGAAGAGTGCTTTTTGAGTCTACGTCTTATCAGTATCGTATCTAGATTCGGGGGTCTGTCTTGGACTAATTTGTGGCATGGAGAACATGCTCCTCGAGCCTCAGATGACGCAGTCAGGATGGAAGCGATAATTTGATATTTTTTGCAATATATAAAGTTTCTCACAGAGCTGAGTCAGACGACTAGAGACAAATAAAAATTCCCGAGGAAGTTTGTTAGAGTTCTAATTATTGGTACGTTCTAATCATTTAAGGATGCCGTGGTTGTGGTACACACATTCAATAAGAGTTGAACACATTATAGTAATGTAGTGTTTGTGTGGGTCGTGAGAGAAACAGATGCAGGTGTTACCGATAGCAAAGTTCATGGAAGAGATATTTTGTATTCAATGTGTGGTAGCTATTGAACTGGAGATAGGAGATATTG
>JAGDQP010075455.1:0-10161 GCA_022664845.1 Lepisma saccharinum | reverse complement strand
AAGGAAAGAAAAGGAAGAAAGGCCAAAGACGCATTAACTAATAAGAATCATTACTGTGGACCGATGGGAAAGAAGGTAAGTAAAAACTTGATTAGATGTTTTGTATGGTGTATAAGGTTATGTAGAGCCAAAACTTTGAACTATACGAAAAATAAAAACTGGTTAGAGGAAATGAGTAATAAGGAAGTGGAAAGCGGAAGACGAACAATATAGAAACAATAATGAAGAAGAAAATAAACTGGTTAGGACATTGTAGAAGGATGCAATTGAAGGTATGGATGTTGGGAAAGAGGAAGTCGAGGACGGATGCAATTTTTTCACAGTATTAAGGAAAATATATCGTAGGGCAAGACAAAAAGGAAAAGGAAGATCAGGATGAATGGAGAATCCTTAACACACCTTGAAGGACCTGCATCCATTTATAGAACACTTGGGATGCAAATATTTCGTTTGTACATGCTCAAAGAACGTACAAGTGTTGTTGAGGGCAACCTTAGAAACCGACATCTTGTTGTGGATTATTTTTATTGAAAGAACTTGAAAAGAAAACTGTTATATTTACGACACTCCACTGGAGGTACATGAAGAACTACAAGGAGCTATTAACCTTGGTTTTTGTAACAGCTGTATCTCTTGACTAAAATTTACGTAACGAGCAAGGCGCAAAATGGTAGTTTCTTGAGAAGGCTTTACAGTAGCAGATGATTTTCTTGACCAAACCTTGCATAAAGAACTATAGGACACAAAATGCTAACTCCTTGAGAATCAGGAAGAAGGTTTATTCTTTTTTATAACAGTTTATTCTTCTAATGACTAAAATTTACATGAAGATCTGCGAGATTTAAAATACTATTCATAGTTGACGGCCCTTCAAGAGAATAAAATTGGCAGGTGGTATGTATTAGTGAATTCCGACATATTGCACGTGAGGAAAAGGTGTAAATAGTTCTTCAACAGATGGCGTTTATCTCTGATTTATTTTATGATTCCTCTATCCCGGGTAATGCCAATCCATTCTTTCTTGTGGAAAGAGAAACTGACCAATTAGTAAGCTCGTATCTTATCTACCAACATGACTACCATCCAATAGCGGAAGAAGGGCATTGCTGTTGCAGCTCCAACCCTAAGGCAGGTTTTGTAACTCTTTTTTTCTTCATAAAGCTAATTTAATGTGTTAGAATTTAGAACTTAGTTATGCAGACTGTCGAGTCATCTCTTGACGAGTGAAGATTACACAGAGAATTATCGAAAACCGCTCGAAGCTTTTTATGTTATCGTCTAAATATTTCGCAGTCGTTCCAAAACCTTTTTAGGCCTAAAATCTCCATAAAAATATTCGTCAACAATTAGTGTACTAATTCAGAATTTCTCTTTAACGTTATTAATTTTTATCTCGTGAGTCATGAGAACAATATCGTTTAGATAACGTCTTCCGCTTTCTAAACCTCCTACAAACAAGCAAAGTAATCTATATACTAAATGGAATAACTTTTTACCATTTTAGGGAAACCATTTAATAATTTGAATCAAAACAATAATAATAAACATTTTAAAGACATTCTTTTCTTTAAAAAAATCGTACTAAAAAGTAAAAACTAATTTTGTTTATGTATGAAAAGAGAAGCATGGGGTACGCTCTCATGTACAATCACTTTATAAATTCTTGAATTGGCGCGCCCCATCCTTTTCGTTTTAGTCATTCATAAACAAAATTAGTTAGTACTTTGTAGTACGAATTGTTTAAGAAAGGAATGTCTAATAAAGTTTTTTATTATTATTTTTTTTCGAGCTATTTCGGTGTTCGGAAACTTTTTCTCAAGTTATTTTGTGACCCAAATCCTAAAGTATCCTGCAACCAGTCAAAACCCAACATCGTTGCAGGCTAGTATTTATTTTAGGATAAAGAAGTCCATATTTTTTAAAAATATATATTAAAATATGCTTTTAAAATATAGAAATATATGAAAGTAAGAATGGAATATTGTATTGTCAGCCGACTTGCATCACTGTGCAAAGTTTCATCATTGTATGACGTCGGAAAATTAGTTAAATTAACGTTGCAAGATTTGAGGACACCACGAACCATTGTGAACTAAAGGAAAGAATGTAACAATGCAATTTTTAGCATTTTTCGTTGCTGAAATCTTGGCCTAAAAGTTTTTTTTTCTCTCATTCGAAATAATTGCGCCTTATTTGCTTATATCTCTGAAACAGCTTACGAGCATTATCCGGAATATAGGAAACCGAACTTATTTCTGCTATAAAGACATATGGAATGAATCTGTTAGTTCAGCCCACTTAATGTAACTCCATCAACCAATCACAAAATCTGCTTTCAGTTTGCTTTGCAGATTTATGATTGGATGATTAAAGTACAAGTTGCGTTAAAGGAGCTGTCGCTAACGATCGCCAGTCAATATGAAAACTCGCACTAACTCTCGAATAATCTGTTTTGTCAGTTACAATTTCCTTTTGAAATGATGTACATGTACATTTCATTTGGTTTTAGGTAGAATGTTTTTCCCGGTGAGTGATACAGAATGAAATTCAGAAACATTCATTTGTATTTTATGACTTCAAAAACTATCAGTCAACATGCTCAACTTGTCTTTTTATTCGTTCAATTGTTTCTTAGAATTAATGCGTAAAACAATATGTAATTTCTGTTTTGAAACAATTTTCGACTTCACAGACTTTCTGGATTGTTCTCTTAAACGTCAACATGGAAGGAGTTATTTTATTGCCAAAACAATTGATTCATAGCTTCAATCTCTTTCACAATACTTTACATCCATCTGAAAAGTCATCACAGCGGAAAATTTAAATGGCAGGAATGTCTATACGTCATATAAACATGGATCGTTCTTATCCAGAAATAATTTTATTCTAGTTTGCATTAAGTAGAGAATTCTGTTGTATTTGTTTTAGAAATCATGAGTATTCTTTACGTAAAAGTTAGGGTTGTGCAATTTCCCAATTTCAGTATCGAATATAGATGTCGCTGGTGAATCAAACAGTGATGATATGTTAAAATATCGAACATTAATTGTATACTGATCATATTGAAAAATCATTTTTAAAAAAAATCGAATATCGTTCATATGCGAAATCGTTGAAGAGCTAATTTCGTTCATATAGAAAAATCGTTGCAATCGAACACTAATCTTTTCGAAATATTCGATTAATCGATTTTCGATTTGTTCGAAATAATTATTTGTATATTTTAAAAATATGGATCAGTGGATCGACAAATAGAATTTTTTTACAGCGCTGTAGGCAAGTTGTGACCTGAGGCGCAATTGTATTTAATATTTAATTTATATTTAATACAAACAGATCAGATTTAATACATACAGGTCGAATTTGTATTTAATACAAACTTCATTAATAATAATAATGAGGTGAAATGAAGGAACGTTAGGCTGTACTACTACTAATAATAATAATGTGTATAGCCAGTTCTGAATTTGGAGAAATATTTTAGGAGGAACGGTGCATTTATAAACCCATAAATTTATTTTTAAAAAAGGCGTTTTTACTTAATTTTACGATAGGAAAAAGGATAACCAATGTAGCTTTTAACATCAAGGATCTGATTTAAGAGTGTCATAAAATAACCAATAGCAAATTTAATACTTAAGAATGGTCGCTAGTGTTTAAGACAACAATACAAGATCATGATGCTACTAATAGTTCAGATTATACTGGTACTCTAGAAGACCTAACTTCAGCACTGTTTATAGCATGAAAAAATACACTGTATAATAAGAAGTTGACTACCCCGTTGCTCTAGTAGGTAGCATTGCTGACTACGGATTAAGGGATACAGGGTTCGATTCCCGGCGCTGCCAAGGATTTTTTCCCCAGGCGTGTGGGTCCGGAACGGTATCTACCCAGCATCGTGATGCAAATGGGGAACTTCTATGAATAAAACACAGTGGCGATCACAGGGAACGCTTTAGTTCTCCCCTCCCAACATGTCTCGTCAGCGGGGGAGCAGTAGACCAATCTCCTCCCTCCGGGGAGAGACCTCATTCAGTAGTGGATTGAATATGACGGTGATTTATTATAACAAGAACTTACGGAAGTGATCGTGATATTTCCTTCGCAGTGATTAAATCATATTGCTATTTCCGCTCATCATTGTTCATAGGAATTCAGGGAAACTAGAACATATGAAAATAAGGTAGTAATTTGCTTGAAATTAATTGTTTAGAAATATATAAGTTACACATGGCAACAAAATGCAGTAGTCGTTATATACAGGGTGCTATCTGAAAAACTTGGAGGGTTGATAGTACATCAAAAAATAAAAAAAATAAAAATAAATAAAAAGCCTTACCTATTCGAGTGTAAATTCCACCACGATTCGGAGCTACAGACTGCAGAGCAGAAATGAATGTTCGCATTTTGTAACCCGGTGGGCCAGCCTGACCGGAAACTTGACACGAATAACCCTATTGACCCGGTCTGGAAGCTACAATGAACTGGGAAATTTGTCGTTATATTTTTCGCGTTCTGCGGGTAACTTCATTGGTCCTCCCTGAAAGAAACACTGCCAGGTACGAAACTTGACCCGGTGACCTGTTTCACGTCTTATAGCCTGCCGAAAGCGTGGGGAATGAATTCTACAGCTTGATATTTCCAATCTACAGTTGAGCTTATAAGTCATGCTACCGTCTAAGATGTCAGATTTTCTCTACCTAAAAATGCATATTCCAAAACTGTGCAATGGGCGCGCAAGCGATTTCTCAAAGGAAATAGGGCATTCCTAGAAATTCTCAAATTAATGGAAATGTCGAAATAAGTACGCCTTTCTAGCAAGTATCAAAAATGCATTCGCGACAAGTCAATGGTTCAAACCGACTGCTTTGCAGACTGACTCTTTTTTTTTAAAAAAATATGTTTTTGGTTGCATAAGAAACAGGAGTAAGAATTTCATACATTTCAACGAACGTTTTGTGTATTTATTATCAGTAAAAGCGACTGGCATTGCCGGTTGGATGACAGTGATTATTACGTTTATCATCTGAACTTATACAGAAAGTCGTCTTATTCGGATATATCTCATGATTGGGGGTCGTCAGTTAGATCCCTGCTCATGTCATATGGACTTCGTGGTGGACAAACACTATCTGCGTTCATTTTCTTGGGGTTCTCCCGTTTCTTCCTGTTTTCTTTATTCCACCAATTCGCCTATCATCATCCAAGCGGTCTGAGCCAAAGTTACCTAAAGGCTTTAAAAATTAAATTCAAAACTAAAATTCTTATGCGGGCTTATTTCAACCCACGTTTACTCCAGAAAAAACAGTCTGGGAAAATTCTGGGAATGCGCATCCACTGTATTTTTGCATTTTTGAATAGAGTAAGTTTGTAATCTTGAGGGTACCATGCTGCCTGACCTCTACTGTTAATGGTATTCGAAATATCAAACTCTAGAGTAAATTAGCCCACATTTTTTGGCGTACTATAGCGCCAAAATGGATTTGTGCTCCCTCGATGGTCTATGATTTTTTATTTTATTTTATTTTATTATTATATCAGAAATCTCGTGATATGGTTTTGTTAATGCTATTTTGCAACACCCTGTGTAATGGGCAAACCAAGAAAGCACTAACCAAGGAATTTGGATCTTTTTCTGAAAATAGGCAGAACGGTCTAAGATCCGGAAGGTACACTTTTTAAGGAAAATACAAGTTGGTGGTTGGGGGGCATCTTTACTGACACTGCGGACGGAGCGAGTATAATAGTGTGAACTCCTCGAGCAATGGATAAAATTAAATTTAATCATAAAATTCAAAATAATTGGAAAAATTAGGATTTAGTATATTTTTATATTTTTCTTGTAAATTCTTTTGTGAAATGGAAATGAAACCGCCGCCATGTTTCAGCAAAGATGAACAGAGTAACGCCAACAAAAACTAATGTAATATAATGCAATCTATGACGTCAATTGAGAAGTTATTCACCTTCGAGCAAATAGCTATACTTCTTATGCTGGGAACATCACCTTTCGATCTACATAAAGTTCAGCGGAAACCCAAGTCAGACCTCACCACACATACACATTTACAGCAATCCCGGAAAAATCACGAATCACTATATAAGACCGATTAGCCATCATCTGGCCCCTTCAGTTCGACAGTAGCACCCGCCAGTCCGACATCAGAAGCCAGAGCGTCAATTCTATTCCAGAGTGCTCAAGAAGGAAGATACTTTTTTTTATTATTCTTTTGGACATCTTATTCTTTTGCTGTGAAAATTCAGAGGCTGTCCTACTCAGAAATTTATTCTTATTGGACTTCTAATTTCAACGAACTTCCAGGCATGAATGGGGGATCTGTTTTATATTGTGATTCCAAGCGTTTGACATAGGCTAGGCATCTAAGTGTCACCTTCCGAATAATATTTGCTCAAAGTTAAATAACTCCGGTAAAATCCGATCACTCTGTCTATCGTCAGTAAATGTGGCGTGTTAAAATGTAATCAAGTTACGATTAATTACACCGGTAACAAACCCTTTCGTAGCCAAGCAGTTCTCCAGTGTAAGCTGTACATCGCTACGCCAAAACCCTAGTTTAAGTCTCTACCATCTGACACACTATTTTATTCACCAAATTATTAAGTAATTTTAACCCAGAAAATAACCATTTCTCCAGCCGTTCACAATAGTTAAAATTTTCTTGCGGTCATTTTCAACAAACATATTGAAATGCATGGTATTATGGAGAGGAGGCACTTACCGTTCCGTGTCTTCCGTGCGCACCCCTATGCCCTGAAAGCCCCTAGACAATAGAAACTAATGGCTGTCACCAAATACCTTCCGGCGGATGGAGGTTGTGGAGAAACCTAACTAAAGATTGTATCGTTTTCGGGGCGGCACCTTTCGATTGCGAAGTCAGTCTACGAACTGAGCTACGACCGCTCAGTGTAACACAGACTAGCAGCTCAACGCTCGAAGATAAAGAGAAGCTGAATTCAGGTTAGAATATAGGCTGAAATTTACACGTCCGATTTCAATCTGGTGATATCGTTGGCTTAGAAATCGGAAAACCCTGGGAACGATCCCAGCTGTAGCCCATCCTGACAGATTTTTCCAGGGTTTCCCCCCATATTTACACCAGGCAAATTCCATGATGTTACCTACAAAACTAGGCCTTGGCCGACTTCCTCCCAACATCCTCTCCCCCACCTTAACCTTAGATGCCGAAACGCCATAAAACAAAACAAATTCAGATTCAATCTAGTGACGCTATAAGGCTTCTCGTGATGATAGTTTCACCACATGTACTCAATCTGTAATGCAGACTCAGCGATGGCAGGTAGGGAGAAACTTACTTCAGATCTCATATTTTTGCTATTCTTTCCACTTTACCAAATGTGCAAATTGATGCTAAAAACCATTGTCCACTTCAGTATGATGTCTTCGACTCCGCCTTAAGTTTTATACCATATACATTTTTGTCATAACGCCTCAGACCACACGACTACCGCGGCTGACTTCACATCTTTGTCTTTGACATTCATTTGTGTTATACTTTCTTTCTTCAAAAAGTTTCACACTTTCCATGTTCAAGACATTGTAACGGATAGATTAGCATTTTTGCTTAAATGACGTTCTTTCGCGAACTTGAAATATCTTTCGTATTTTGCGCAAAAAGAAAAAAAAACTAGTGCAGAATAAACCCTGTACCAGAATTTGTGGATCTGGATCAAACTACGAGCTCTGAAACTGGACATACGGATCAAAATACGAGTTCTGAAATTTTGAATATATTTCCGAGATCCAAAACTTTGGATATCGATCTAGGTATGAGATCAGGAACCAGATACGAGATTCTAAATTTTGGATTCGGATCAGGACCAATATCCGAAACTTTAGATCTACATCCAATATCCGAAACTTTGGACCCATCACATACGTGATGCGAAACTTCTGAGCCGAAATTTTGGAATCAGATATGAGATCCAAAACTCTGGATAAAGACCTATGCACAAGATCAGAAACCAGATACGAATTCGAAATTTTGGATTCGGACCCAAATCCTACATTCGAAATTTTAGATATAAGATCGAAACCCGCCCGAGTCCTAATTTGTAAACATCTAATTTATAGGGTGAACACAGATAAAAAAAAAAGCTAGGTCAGTTATGAATATCCTTATACAACAAGAGTTGTAAAACTCGTCTATATAGCTCAGTCTCCAGTAGCACATATGCGTCGAAAATACGTTGATTAAACGTTAGTACCGAAACATTATTTTAACGTTGTAAATGTACCGAAATGTCCACCTGTCCAACGGTTTATTCAGCGTTGAATAATGGTTGAGAAGAAACTAGTTGAAATCAAGAAGCGGACGATCAAGGAATGGATGGGTTCAGTTGGCCAAAACAGAGCATGGTTGCTGTCTACTTGCATACTCATTTATTTGCATTTTGTTCTTTGCTTTCATCATAATATACAGTATTAACTTTCCAATAGTAAATAAGCCAAGTGTCTGCTGGAGGGTTCGAAACTAGAACGTTCCGTACTCCTCGTTGATAGCTCGATACGTTACCCTGGACCAAGGAGTCACCTTGAGATTCACTACTCTTTTACAGTATTTATAAGAAAAGGCACTCTTGAAAGCGCCACAAATCCAGACGAGTCGTTTCACCATCATGTAAGAATAAGAATAAAGAATACTTTGAACATCGCTGCATTATTAAATGTGCATTTCTCAAGAAGTGTAATATGTCGCCTTAGAAAAAGGAGTATAAAGCGAAATCTATGTCAGTTGAAAACACTTCACACTAACGCCCTATGAACGAAATTAAATGTTCGTTAAAATATAGTTTAAAATTCAATCTGTTTTCAACATGAAAATGAGAACATGAGAAACGTAGTTATTTTTTTTCTATTCGCTTTTAAGCACAATTTTTTATACAATTAACTTGGAAAGATAATCTAGGTCACAGTTCAATATAATAGTTAAAAACACGTCATATGCACGTCCTATCAACGAAATCAAATTTTCGTTGGAATATAGATTAAAATTCAACGTGTTTTCATCATGCAAAAGTGAACACAAAATAATAGTTAATGGCATTCAATTAGCTTATAATTAGACATGTTATTCCATTAAATTAGAAATAATCCCATGAAACGAAATCTATACCATAATTGAAAATCCACGTTGAATTAACACCTTTTCAACAATATCAAGTCTTGGTTAAAATATGGTTTAGAATTAAACGTACTTTCTTTCAACCGATAACGTTTATTCAAAGAACTAAACCAAAAATCAACGTTTAAAACACGTTTATATGCTACTGGGGGTTGTTGGTTTTTCATTAGTATTACATAGACCTGCTTCAGTGCTTATCCTGAAAAAGTTAGATACTGGCAATCCTGTAATCCATTTTTCCTGTACACTAGATAAACATTTTAGTATCTGAAACGACTCTAAACCATTATAACAGTGAATGTGTTATCGCAATACATTATAACAATGGGTTGAACAAATAAATAAACACGTCTTTACTCAAAGTATGTATGTGTGGAGAATGTATTTGATTCACATAACACGATAGAGGCTTTAATTTCATCTAAAGTCAAATCAATTTGCTTCTGTTGAACGTATATATGCATATATGCGTAGAGTTGCTTACGGTAAGTAATGCCACAATCTTTAAGAATATGCAGAATTTGTTTGGTAAAGTTCTGACGTTGGAGTGGCATTTGAGAAATGAAATTAGATTGTAACGACACAGTAGACAGGTGTGATGGAGGCACTTACTTCAAAGTTTTAAGAATCGGGAAATGAGGAGGTCCAAAAATGCCCGAACTTTCCTCAGTTGATTATCGTTACTTACGTTAGATTCATTCAAATAATTTTCAGCCATTCGTAACTGTCATTGCTGAGATAGTTACTTACCGTCCAGTTAACGAATTGGTAAAGCATCTTTTACGGTAACTTTTTTATCTTCATGTCCTGACCAGTCCGCCATTGGTCCAGACATGTTTCAAGCCTAATCGACCTTGGGCCAGTGTTGTCAGGTGGAGGAAAATTTCCCTGAAAACGGGAAAATCTGGTCCCAAAAATAAGGTGAAAGGGAAAATAATTAAAAATCGGGTACTTTTGTTGCATCTTTTTGGTACATTAAAAGAAAAATCCATTA
>JAGDQP010075454.1:0-10162 GCA_022664845.1 Lepisma saccharinum | reverse complement strand
AGGCTTAAAGGATTATTTGGAGGGATAACTTCATCTTTAATTTTATATTTGACGTTGATGATACTTTGGCCTGAATTTGACTTTTTACGAAATTGCATAATTACATTACGAGTGCACTTTGCAGCATAATTATTTTTTTAATAACCAAGAATTTATGACATAATACTTTTACGATAAACAATGTGGTTTGGTTAGCGCCATACAATAACTTTAACTTATTTTTTTTTATTTTTACCAACTGAGAAATACCATGGCTTTGATGTAACAAGACGACTTTGGTTACTTTTATCGTTAATAGAATATTTTCATTTATGGTTGTTGACATCGTAATATCGCACATAGTGAACTACTAACTTATTATTATGATTTTGTTCTTTTTTATAGTTTGGTATAACTTCTTTATTTGATTTAATATTTAATAAAAGTTGATTAATTGGATTTTTTATATAATTGCTATTAGGGACCTTTTTATATACAACGTGGGTTTGTTGCACTTTTATTGCGACCATTGTGTTGGTTTTTAACAATGATGCTAGTAGTTTGTTGAATTTGCCTGATTTGGTAGGTTGGGTGACTAGTCACCCCGTTTTTGCTGATTATTGTACATTTTATTACAATTATTTTTTTTTGCTTGGGCGAGCGATAACGATGACGGTATGAATTTTGTTAGTTTTTTTGTAACCTTTGAAATTTTTGCTTTTGTTTTGGTTTTTTTATTATTTTTTCTACATTTTTTTACATTTTTTTAGTCTTATACAAGCATTTACGTTCCCCTGAAATATATATATATTGGAATGTTGAGAGACAAAGGGTATATCATAAATATAATTCACAAAATTCAGAAATAATAAAAGGTAAGATATCAGCCCTATAATCGAACGATGAAAAGAACGAACATTTAATTCAACATAGAAACAAGTACGCCATTTGCAAAAGTGACATGATTGTCTTCATATAAAATTTACATCAGAATAACTTCTACAAGGATAGTTATGTACATATTTCAAACAGGTGTTAAGACAGGAAACGACAGAGAAAAAATAATAAAGAACTATTTATGAAACGATCATTTACAAGGACAAATCCCACCATAAATTGGACAAATAAAATTTCTTCTCAATTGGTGATCAAAACATGTAATAAGAAAAAATGTACAAACATCCGGCAGGTGTCCACAACTAAAATAATTTACATTCCATCCCATGACTATTTGACTCAAAAAGACCAATAGCAAATCCGGTTCCCGTGCCCCTTTACCTTGACGTTAAAATTACCTTTTGATCATCTATGTGAACCCAAGGCCTTTTAGCTTCACAGAAAGAACCATTTTTTATAAGGACACAAAAATCACAAATCAATAAAACCAGACAGAACTGAGTTTCATGAGTCCAGTCTTGGTTTTACCATCGACCCGGTTACATCAACAAGAACAGTTAGTTTATCTATAACTAGTTTGTGCAAAGTGAACTTAGTATTTTTTACTTAGTGTGAATAACAGCTCAAAAATCTGAACAGTGTTAGATTCACAATGAACTATACCATCTTTAAGAACTTTAGTATAACTACGGACAATCGCAAGAGAAGAAGAAGATGTGAGACTTACGAACAGTATTAAGGAACATTTACTAGCTACTTGAAATTGTGAAGACAGAGACTTCTAAAGTGTATCTGATAAGGTATGTGGAAATAAGGGCTTGATCACAAAGTGTCAAAATAACGTATTGCTCAAAACACTCTAAATTCTGGTCGACTAATGGATAGGATAATTGTTAAGAACAAAGTATGTTTTATAAGAAAACCAAGAAAAGTCAGTTCTCGTTTTAACGTCTTAAAGTTGCATGTCCTTCCAATCATCTTGTAGTTAAGTATTTAGGATTTAGGTAGGAGTCGTTTCCACAAGGAAGAGAAGTAAGTAACTCCAAGTATATTTAAATGTGTACTCATAGTGCTATTTAGTTGTAGTCCATTTAATGACGAATTCCTTTCTACGCGCTACGTTCCCCCATTAACTTTAAATTACGGCAACAAATTAGTCCGTGATCTACATCAAGAAAGTGAAGTATGAACAATATATATATACAGCTCAATAAGTCTAAACAACAACAATAATGACCACTCGCCGACAAGGCAGTTGCCAAAGTCTTACTTTTCTTATCGCTCGAAAATGCAGTTACTGCATTTTAACTTTTTGTTTGCGTTTATTTATTTTATTTATTTTTTCTTTAGCAGCTCAGCGTTACTTCACAATAATGCACCGTATTCAAAATAATGAACACACTAAAACTATATGCACAGAAGTTAATACAAATACCCGTTTTCTTGTGCTTTATTATTATTATTTTATTTTACTCGTACAAACAGACCAAATAAGCTGAATCTACTTTCAACGTAAATGCCAGCCCTCCCGGCACTACTATAACTGTATTAGACGTATCTCGAGTATAGGCTTTTTCGGTTTTATTTGCGACATAGAGTGACTCGGCGATGGCGGTTAGAATATAGCATTTATAATGGATAAAAGGATTGTTAAGGCAACTATTACACACACAATTTTTTATTTGAAGCACTACTGAAACACTTTACAGAATTTTTATTTTTGCTATTGTTTGCGCGTAGAATGTTTTGGGCATACTTTTTACTGCTTTATTTTTATTTTACTTTACGTGTTTGCTAATGTATGTATCGTTTATAATTTTGCACGACGCTTTGAAGTTTACTTTTTATTATTAATAATATATAATCACTTGTGATACTACGTTGACACTAATAATTTTTTTGTCAGAAGCTTTTGTTACATTTTTATTTCTTTATTGCTGTTATTTATTTAGCCCGGGCACTGTTGCCAGTTTAGACTAGCATGTTGTTACTAAATAATTGTTGCTATATGTTTATCAGTGTTATTCTCAACCTAGTGATCTCTTTCTGGGTGATGACATCATTTTATCTCAACGTGGAGTCCAACAAGGTGAGTCCCTTGGTCCTGCTCTTTTTGCAATTACACTACAATCATTGTCAATTCTATAACAACAGAAATGAACTTACGGTATTTAGACAATGGCACTATCGCGGACGATCCAGACCTAACTTATTTAACATTCGGGATGCATCTTCAGAAATTGGCTTACATCTGAATTTTTCAAAGTGCGAAGTTGGTTTTCTAAATGTTCAGCAAGACTAGAACGATGCTCTTTGTTTAAGATTCATAAACTTTGCTCCTGGAAAACGATTTATGACTTCTGCTTCTGCATATCTACTTGGCTCCGCCATCTCTACCGAGGCTCTTCGCAGTCTACTGATTGAGAAGATATCTATCTAAACTTGAACTTTTCTTTTCCCACTTATCTTTGATTTCAGCACATTAAGCATTCTATCTACTTCGTGCATCTTTTTCCATCCCCCGTTTAATGTACTTTTTACGTTGTTCTCCTTCTTGGCAGGAAGAGTCATTGCTACGATTGTGTTTTACAGGCAGGACTCGAATCGATCCTTAATTGTTCTTTGAGTGGCAAGGCTTGGTTACAGGCTACTCTGCTCGTTCGGTCAGGTGGACTTGGCATTCGTCAGGCCATGGATTTGGCGATTCCGTCCTTTTTAGCGTCTTTCTATGGCTCTCGTCGTCTCGTCGAGTCTATTCGTCCACTGGGTCTTTGCTTGCGACCCGGACGCCTCTATTCAAGATTGTTCAGCAAAATGGTCTACGTTAAGTGGATTAAATTCTCCTCTTTTGGATGTCAATAGCTCTCAGTCTTCTTGGGACGATCCTATCATCAAACATACACAATCCCCTACTTGTCTTGAAGATCAAGCCAGGCTACTAGCAGCGTATTCACCTTGAGTCCGGTGCTTGGCTCAAGCTTTGTCTTCTCCTCCTCTTAGTTTTCATCTTTCGAATGAAAGCTTCCGTGTTGCTGTTGCCTTACGTTTAGGAGCAGACGTCTATGTACCTCATCGTTGTTCAGCCTGTGGAGTATTCGTGGATCAACGGGGCCTTCACGGTCTCTCCTGTGTCAGGAGTGCTGGTAGACACATGCGTCATTCTAGTGTCAACGATGTAATTCTCAGAGCTCTAGTTTCTGCTAATGTACCATCGGTACGAGAACCATCTGGCTGTAGCCGCTCCGACGGGAAGAGACCTGATGGAATGACACTAGTTCCATGGAAAAGAGGAAGACCTCTATTATGGGATTTTACCTGCGCTGATACTTTTGCCATTTCAAATGTTACTCATTCTTCTTTGAAAGCAGGTGGTACAGCTACTCGTAGGGAGGCCAATAAAAATCGGAAATACTCTAATCTACTTGCACAATATATTTTTGTTGCGATCGCAATTAATCAAGTGGTACTTGGGGCACGGCAGGCCTTAATTATTAAAGAGGTTGGTCGGCGAATACAGATCGTTTCAGGTGATGCCCGCGCGACCACCTTCCTAATCCAGCGCCTCAGTTTCGCAATTCAGCGAGGGAATGTATCGTCTATTCTTGGTACATTGACTCCTGGGAAGGCATTAGATGAGTTTTTTCTGCTTTAAAGTTGTTTTTTAAAGATTTTATTTAAATTTTGTTTTTTAAAAAATAACAGTAAAAGTTGTATATAATTTTATTCTTATATTCTTGTGAATCGAAACAGTAAAGTCAAGTACATTTTAAAAGTTTAATTTAATTAAGACTTTGTTTGAGCAATGGAAATTGGAAATATTTATGAAATGAACAGATTTTAACAATTTCTGAGTGCAGATTATTGTTGGTGTAAATAAGAGGGAATCACGAGGATTTCGTATGCTTTAAAACTACAAATCGATACTATATTGATGAAAATAACAATTATGAAAGGAATGAACTAATCTTAAATATGTGATATCTTAAATGCATGTAAATTGAGATGTTTTAACGTATGCAACTAACTGTCAGGTAATACATTTATGTTGCATTTCAATTGTATTAATGTTTATGGAAAAAGTACAATTACTGTGCTTAAGAAATAATTAAACGGATATTATTCTAACTAAAGACCACTCCAGACATGAATTACTACATAACTGAGAATCAAAACCTAATAGTTATATGCTGTATACTACACTAATTACTGCGTGCGTTTACATTTTTAGCCTGTAGGTTGTTACCTCGGGCTCCTAACTTTTTCTCACGGAAGATTAACACCCCGGTAATAAAGTTGTTCGAAGAGCCCAGAAATCGGGGTATGGATTTTTCGAGATCCATAAATAGCCCGTAACTCTTAAATAGGTTTCAATTTTTGTGCTTGCTTCAAATTTCGCAGGAGCCACTGCAAACATCACGCCAATTCAAACTCTTGTAATTTCAGTTATGAAGAGCCAAAAATCGGGGTTTTGATATTTCGGGATCCCATAAATAGTCTGTAATTCCTGCATACATTTCAATCTTTGGGATGCAGATTTTACTTGTGGTGCGTGTGCCGGAGGTCCTGGTGTCACAGTCATTGTATATTACATATATTAAAAAAATATATATATTCTTAGATATCTGAAATGTGAAGTGTATGTATTTGTGAATTAGGGTAAATTCAGCCGGCTGTATATTGTTTAGAGAAGAGTTTAATAATTATAATTCACAGCCATATTCAATCTAGTACTGGATGAGACCTCTCCCGGAGGGAGGAGTTGGTCTACTGTTCCCACGATGACCAGACGTTTTGAGAGAGGAGAGCCGAAGCTCTTAACTGTGATGAACGCTGTCTTTTATTCACAACAGCTCCCTAATTGTCCTCCCGATGCTGGGTCAACACCGAATTTTTTAGCCCCCACCGAGAATCAAACCCGGGACCGCTCGCACTGAAGTCCAGCGCGCTACTGACTAGGCTACGCAGGAGGCTAGAAGAGTGTATAATGTGTATTTTACTTAGTTGTCTACAAGGTTAAGATAGTGTGATTTTCTAACCTGAAGTCTATGCAAATTCAGGTAATTGAATAATTAATAAAATTGCTAATCACTTTACTTTTTGTACAAACATGTCGTGTTTAGTATAATTTTAAAGATAATTTTACTTATAATATATTTATGTAATCGTCTTGTATGTAATTTCTAATGTGTAACTTTTAATTATAAATAATGTTTTTTTCTGATATTTTGTTGAGCATAGAGAAAAATAGCTGTGTCGTACTGCAATGCTCTCCCTTGATCAACGCTTTCCGATTCTTTCGTAGCCAGTGCGAAAGTAGGACACTTAATCTCTTTTATCGTCCTTTGTATTGAGATGTGGAGAAAGCGCATCTACCCGAAGTCTTTTAAGAGTTGTCAACCTCTGTTCTTGGCAATTAACGACAGTTTCCGGCAGCGATGGCAAAGTGTTTCACAATGGTCACCTAAGAAGTTCAAGAACCAACCATTAGCAAATCTCTAACAAAGTAAAAAGCACTCTTCGTTAGCCTATAGCAGTGCAACCCGGTAAAGAGCTACTATTAAGAGACATGAAGCCCCTACTCAGATTCTGCAACTGGAGTGTGGTAATGCATTCTACCTAAGTCCTCCCTTTCAGTCAATAATTCAAAGGAAAATACTGAGCAAATGCGTATCAAGGTTTCAGTCGCGAGAAAAGGGTATATTTTTGTTTGACTTTTTTTAAAATCTAAAATGCAAAAAGTTTAACTTAGAGAATGTACAAGGCTCAATCTCTTAAATTTTAAATGCTAATTTGAACTCTTGTTAAATGTCCTCCCTCTCTTCTTTCAGGCTCCTTTAGATTAAAAGTAAATGTGAACTGAGAAAGGTTTTTTTTTCCTATTTTTGAGGAAATCCTCCAATAATGAGGAGGACGTCATATACCTAGACTTCTCCAAAGCATTTGAAACTGTCAATCACAAACTTCTTATACACATGCTTGCTTCCAGATTTAGTATGCACGGACCCCTCCTTCAGCTTCTAACATCATAATTATATGACTGACAGAGAACAACGCGTCGTCTTCTCTGGTAGCACTTCCAAGTGGCTCCCCATGCTTTCAAGTGTCCCTCAAGGAAGCTCCTTAGGGCCAGCTTTATTTTCCCTCTTCATTGATGACTTATGTGAACAGATAGATAATTCCCATGGTAGAAGGAGACAAGGTAAGTCCATCAGTGGACGCGCTAGCGACCAAGACTGCGCATGATGTCACCTTCTACACATAGGCTCTCAGGCAGAAATTCCTTCCGCTTGTTGCTGCTTGTAGCTCAACGTTTAAAATAGCTAAGATGACACTCGTAGCATAAATAATGTTCTTTAAAAATGTTTTCCTCAACTGGGAATATATATAGCTTATTACTAGAATTTCTTTCGTGTATGCTACTATTTTCTTTTTACTTTCCTAGGAAAAAAGTCACCGTTGATTAGACAATCCACGTATATTGGACAAGTAAACTGTTATCTGTGTGTATGTGTGTGTGTGAGGGGGAGTTTGTAATGGACAAGTAAACTGTTATCTGTGTGTATGTGTGTGTGTGAGGGGGGAGTTTGTAAATCCTCTCATTTCACAATTTTCTTCATTTTTTTAAATAAATCAATCTCTTAGAGGAAGAATCTCTCAGCTTCTTATTAAATTCATTTATTCTGATGTATGTTCGCAGGCGAAGAAAACAAGACATTACCTCTGATTCGCATCTATTTTCAACTTAGCGTTTATTATTTCCGTGAGTTTTCTAACAATGCCCTTTTCTTTCCGAATAAATTATCAGTGGAAGTTAACAAATTCATTGTTTGCTATTGTGATCGCATCCAAAAGTTGTTTCGATGGAAATGTCAATCCTCCTTTTGATTTGTATCCTGTTCAAGTTCTCTGAAGCGGTTCTAGTGCCAAGTTCAGGATATTTTACTTTAAATTTAAAAGCCACGCGTCCAGCAATATATTCAAACTTTGTTCCTGGAGATCGTCCATAGTAAAGGAATACGCTTGGTCTTCATTTCCAGTTTCTTCTTCTGGTAGAATGTGCTTCAATAGTTGTACTGTAGTATATAATTCCTCATGCAATGCGGCGTTTTTTATGTACATATCTTGAATTAATGGAGGTACTTCTGTGTTCTCCTGCAAGGATCCAATAGTTTTTAAAAGGATTAGGCAGAAAAATAAACGGATATAAAATTGTGCATCACTTAACATGTTACATGCTTTAGCAAACATTTTTATGAAATCTAAATCGAGGAGAGTATGCATGGTCTTGGGTTAGGAGTGGATTAAATTTCTGCTCACCGTAATATTTCTACTGTACTCAATTTGTTATTTAGGCATCTATGGCTCAGAACTGGATAGGGTAGGGGCAGGGGTTGAGAAGGTGTCAGCCAGGCCTAATTTGAAGATACAATCCCGGCATTTGCCAGGTGTGACAGGAAAAAACCTGGAAAAAACTCAGTCCGCCGTGGGGTTCAAACCCGCGTAGCACCCTACGCCTCTCCAAAGTTTGCGAACCTACCGCCTGAACCACGGCAGCTGGGTAAATATTAATATGAACTTGTTATATACTAGGCAAAACAAGGAGGTACAAATCAAGCAATAGGGTTCCTTGTATTCTGAAAATACAAACAACATGATAAAGACCTTACATACCAAAAGTGCGCTTTCATGAAAAATACAGCTTCATGTCATTCTTACTCAAGCTACTAATGGAGTGAGTTAATATTTTGTTTATATCAATTTGAACAAACGAATTGACAATGCTTTGGTAATCTAAAAGCCTATAATTACCCAACAATAAATACTTACTGCCCTAAACATCATGAATGCATTAGCTAACATCTTTTTGAATTTTATTAGTGGCATTTTCAGGGTAGAAAGTTGTCATAAAAAGTGCAAATATTTTTTTAAAAAGTGCAGAAGGGCGTTTGAGCATATATAAAATTGTCGATGAATTAATATGAAATAGGCCACAATTTTAGTGCATAACATGTCAACTTATGGTGTTCTGAAACTTATTTAATGAGAAAAGTGAAATGGTATTGGCAAATGCGCAGAAAGCGATCTAAAACGAACTCTAGGTAATGCGAACTTCGGTAAATTCGAAGTAAATATGTACAGAATGTGTATTATGGACCCAGCATGTAAGAGAACACACTGAGCACACGAAAAGATCATATTTTGTCAGTAGGTTTCTCATAAAGTTCAAACGGATTCACATTAAAGTCAGATTTAGTGAAATATTTGTGTGATTTAGATGAAATAAAACTTTAAATGTGGGTTCAATTTCCACCGAGCTCCATTGCGTGGAGTGTTTAGGAACCCACTACACCGAAAACTGTAGATCTTGTTTTTAGAAACTCACCAGCTCGTTTTGGATATTAGCACCAGTTCAATCAATTCGTTCCTTGATAAATCATTAAGGATGCTGACTGTACACAAAACTGATGGATATAATATCTTCGAGAACTTCTATCATATCTTTGAAAAGAAGCGATGCTAATTTTTTCGTTTCATAGACTATTATTTTAAAACAAGGGATTCCATGTAAAATAGTGACAACTTTAATGAAAATCAAAATAATTATTTTCCTCTGCATTGCTTTTTTTCGACGCACAATTACAATATACATAAATATTTAACTCGCCATTCTTTGGATTAATTTTATCTTTTCTCTTGCAAGCAGATATCCATTGCTTCTGTAGATCATCTTGTTTGGGAAATGAATGGAACTTAACAGTTTCTTCACCACTTTTCCTATTTCTTGAGTTTATTTTACAGCCATACACCGCGCACGACGGCATGTTCGTGGAAGTTTACAAATCGGTTATACGCAATAAATACAAGTTCTATTTACACTATTCGCAGTATATAAAATATATTTTACATATATATATATAAACGCACACAAACACACAGCAGCATAATACCTAATAATCTTTGTTTTCAAGGACTTATTATCACCAAACAAGAACAAATTGACAAGCAAAATCTCCTTTCCTTGCAGAGACCAGTGAATTGTGTGTCGAAGGTGAAGTCACGAGAAAAGAGAAAGCTGCGCGCGGACTTACCTTGTCTTCGTTCTACCATGAATAATTCCTGCTCGGTACTTCTTTATGCTTATGACTGCAAAATTTTTAAGACAATTAAATCTACAGAAGATACTTTCTTCCTTCAAGCCTCTATAGATTCTGTTGAAATGTGATGCAATAATTGCTTACTGAAAGTCAATCGTTGCAAAACTGCTGCAATGCGTTTCTCACTCAAA
>JAGDQP010075453.1:0-10162 GCA_022664845.1 Lepisma saccharinum | reverse complement strand
GAATTCAATCTTCCGTTTCTTGAGTAAGGAATTGCAAATATCGCAATCGCTATGTTTGGCAGAGATAACTCAAACGCAATGTTTGATCTTTCCAGCAGCAGTGGTTGTAAGTAAGAAAAATAATTGGTGTTCCTGTCCTTTCCGTGTATGTTCATGGAGTTCCTTTTCTTCTTTGCACTGAAAATACTTTAAAAACAAGGTATTCAAAAAAAAAAAAATATTTGGCTTTATTTGATATTTTTAGATCGGTATTTACAATTATAGGACCAAAATTTGGTTATGTTTTTCTATCCCAGGGTTATTAAGTGAGACGCTGAACATTTGTGTTTTTTGAGTGGAATATGCCATAATTGAAAGTGCTTTTTTCTGTTGCTGTTGTGATTTTTTTCGAAACTTACTTTTTCATAAAAGTATGTGTATATGCAGTTATATAAAAATGGAAATCACAAACCTGAAAGTGATAAAATATAAAAATATATCAATAGTAATAAAACTAATTATGTAATGTTTATAATTCTAGCTTTATAATTTTAGTTGTAGCAAAGCTTTTTTTGTTTTTATTTCTCTGGTAACAGGTCACCCGTCACCCTCAGATAAATGAGTAAGCTCAGGCCTATCGGCCAATATTTGTCCCGGAATGGATCAACCCATAGTTGGGAACCCTATGTGCAGTGCTTTACAGAAAGAAAATTAAACACTAAATGAAAAGAAAATTTGGTGTTTTGGAAATTTATAAAGATCAGCTTTACGTATTTTGATTAGTTTTTTCTTTTACTAGTTAATTTTTAAAATTTAATTAACATTCATTTTAAAAGATTTTTTATGCCAAAAAAAGGGGGAAAAAAAACAAGGTGAAAATGTTAAAAATAAATCCAATTAATGCATTGCCATCCACGGTGAAAATACGAACATGTGTATCATGTAAACCTTACTGCGCGCTGACGGCAGTATGACCAAACAAGTATGATTCTGGAGTACAGCGCCGTCAAAACATAAACGGCGCCTCCAGAAAACAATGACGCGCCATGCGGTGCATTTAAAAATGTGCTCCGACATTCATGCTGGAAAACTGATGCAGCCGGCATATTGATTGCCGGATTTTTTGTTGTCAACCTGTATTATTATCCTCCCAACGTCGTCTCGGTCTTCCTAACGGTCTCTTTCTCTCCGGTTTATTAACCACGATGGAATATAATCTTTGTGATGTAGATGTTTGTGGTGAAAACTGGCTTGATTTTGCTCAAGATAGAAACATATGGAGAACGTTTGTTACTGCGGCGATGAACTTGTGATTTCCGTAAACCATAGAGTAAGTAAGTAAGTCAACCTGTCCTGAAAACAACTAATCTAAGCATTCTACTTGGCAGAACTTAAAGAGTTGCAAGTTCAAACCCAGTGTTCTATAAGTAACGTGAGATGGATAACAGTTCTGCCTGCAACTACACGAAAAAATCGCTTTCAGTTGAAGTGGTCGCTTTATACAAAATTGTTCTGCTAGACACGCGAGAAAGTGATGTGTCTCTTAAACTAAACTTTTTTATAGTAACTCAGAAAACTTTCTTGACAATTTTCATTTTTCGTGGAATAATCAAAATAGGTTGACAAGAAACTAATACAATCATATATATAGTCTAGAGGGCGTTCCATGCAAATAATTAAAGAAATTCATTTAGTCTTTTTCACTCTTGGAATTGAATTGAATTTAAGGCCTTTAGGCAACTTTGGCTCAGGCCGATTGTGCTCTTGGAGTGCAACGGCATTCACAAGGTTGTCGTGTCGGTGGTTTACCAAAACTGCCTAGGAGCGGGTCGACGCCTATTGACCTAACAGTACCTCAATAGATCGGAATTCACCACAACCTGGACGTAAATCAAATTTCGATGTGAAAGAAAGATACAAAGTAATTGCTATAAATCTATGCAAATATTTTTTGACATATATAATTATTTTAAATGTAGTACATCGTAGTAAAAAGTAAAAAATACAAATTTAGAATTCGACAAAAATGCTTATTAAATTGACATGTAAAAAAATTGCCGCCCTGGCTCACGTTGTAGCCGCGTCTGACTGCGAATCGGGCGACCCGGGTTCAAATTCCGGCCAGGATACGGGAGACTTCTCGCAGTGTTCCCATGCCAGGCGCTCTGAGGTGCACTCAGCCGTCTATCAAATTGAGTAGCTTGGTAATTGGTACTCCTGGGCATCTTGGGAAGGTAAAAGCGTTGGAACTTGGGACTGACCACTCCACCTCACTTACGACGTAAGTCGAGAATATGGAGCGCTATCTTCACATCCCTCATGTGCCGTTGCAAGTGAATAAGTTTACCTTTACCTAATAATTATCTACTATATTGGATCTGCTATTTTCAATTTCCAGCTTTTAACTATAAATATTTGACTTCAGCGATACCAAAAATCATCGGGTAAAAAGGTAAAGCTATCCCCTGTGCGATACGCACGCGCCGTGAACGGCGCACTCCACATTTTCTTGACCTACTATACGAAGTAAGATAGGGTGGTCAGTCCCACGCTCGACCGCCTTTACCTTCCCAAGGTGCCCAGGAATACCAAGAACACTCCGGTAGTCAATTTGATAGGAGGCTGAGTGCACCTCAGAGCGCGCCAGGCATGGGAACACTGTGAAAAAAGTTTCCAGTGTCCTGGCCGGTAATTCCAAGTGGAAAATATTTCGATTTTTGTATAGGGTTTTCTCTTTTTGGGCTCATTGTGCAAAAAAGCTGCATTTACTGTAAGAAGTGTTAACGAATAAGTCAATAATATATTCATTCTTCATTGTTAACGACGTCTTGCTAATGTTCTACACTACAACTTGATTCTCAATGTGTCAACGGTAGCCATCACCGGGTCTTGACTCGAAGAATTCGTCAAATTACGTTTTCATCTCCACGTCATTGTTGGAAGAAACTTCTCGCAGACTGTTGCGAAACTACTGGAAAAGATAACGATCTGAGGCGCTAGATCAGGAGAATATGGTGTGTGCGGTAGAACTTCCCAACCTAGTTCTTCAATAGCAGTTTAGCTCAAATCATCGACGCGTGGGAGAGCGTTGTCGTGTTGCAGATGCATACGTATAGTCAGTTGAATTGCCTCGTTTAGCCGATGCATTTGTTGAATGTAAATCCCTGCATTGATCGTGTTGTTGTTTTCAAGCAGTTCGTAGTAGACACCGTTTCCAAACCCACAAAACGCAGACCATTGTCTTGCTTGGATGCAGCTTTGTGTTGGCTCGAGTTCTTGTTTGATATCGGAACTCAGCCATTCTTTCCTTTGCTTCACATTGACGTAAATACACCACTGTTCATTGCCATAACTCTGTGGTACAGAAATCTCAGTTTTCATCCATAAGTAATATGGTGTCGAGCGAGTAAACTTGCGGTAATAGAGGCGCGAAAAAGAGTTTGTCACTTTCGTGCAGAGCGGATAGCACTTATGCCCCGGGTTTTTGTACCTTACCCATCGGGTATGGGTATGCTTATTTTTATCTGCTTGGCATTCGATTGTCATACTTACCTGAAAAATGTATTTGAAAATGAAATTTCATAAACGATGATCAGAAGTTGTAGAAGAAGAGTAGAGCAAGAAAAAAAAAGCACACCATATAACACTAATTTTAAACATAAGTTCAAATAATATTTAAAAAGACAAAAAACGAACGATTTTATTTATTTATATATCCCTTTATTAATTTCCTATCAACACACTTGTTGAATATTTTACTTTACTTTGAATTTCTTCTTTAAAAAGTAAACAATACACACTCTTTGAAGGGAATCAATCATGTGATGGAACACAGCCAAATCTTTCCATCAAAATACTTCTGATCTTTGAACTAAACAATGATGAAACAAATATTATATCTTACAGCATAATGGTCTTGCACATGTCTAATGCAACTACCTTTAAGTTGATTATCGGACATACAAAAGTCATATGAAAAATGATTTATGCCAACTATTTTGTGAACAAAGTAATGTACAGTAGGTGAGAGAAATTTCCAGAATGGGACAAAAATACATACTTTTCCAATACGATTCTTCATTCAGACTCATCAATGTTGTCTTACATCAGAATTGCCCGGCTCACAATTAACATTTCTACATTAAATTTTACCTCTGGGTTACCCTAAAACTAGATTTGAATTATATGAAAGCCTCAGTTAGTTTCGTTTACTGTCACATCAGTTTCAGAACTAAAAAACTCTTTCATCCTGTGCGAAAATTTCTCCATTTCAGTGCTACCATCTTACGAACTGTTTCTTCAGATTCTTCTGTAAATAATTTTCATATTTCATAAAAGAGATTTCAATCAGGAACTGTTGTCGCTACATCTTATGAAGTAGTTTAGCAATAATAGGACCGTCCGTCTCCAAATTTGGTCTACGTTTTCTGCTTTACCACAACGCAACAGCAGACCAATAACAGTTAATTTTACAAGTTGAGGAAGAGTAGTACAATGTGCACGTCTCTTGAAGCTTAGCAAATACTTGGTTCTCTACTCTTTGATTTCTATAATGAGTACAGAATTATTTTGTAATTTTGTACTCGGAACGTATTTGACATAAAGCTCTGAAAAAAAAAAGTGGAATTAAGTGCGTAGGCAGGACTGAATTATGATACTAGAGAAATCAGTGGTGTACCGGAAATACTTCTACGGGGAGATCTTAATTAATAATAAAAACAGAATGTGGGCTTATTTTAATTTGTTTGGAACGTCTATAAAAACGAACTCGAGAACTATTAGATGTAGAGCATCACATTTAGAGAAACAGTGGCGTATAGGAAATTTGCGTAATGGGGATCAACTTAAAAGGTTTAGATACAAAGTCGGGTAATATTTTATTCCGTTGGAACTATATTGCTGAGACTATTGTTAGATGTGAAACGTTTTGGTAATATTTCTGCTATTTGGGAGCTACTATATACAGTATAATTTTAATTTCAACTCTCTATGCAAACGTGTTAGGTTATCACAAAAAGTAACGGAGTTCAGACTCGTTTTCTACCCACTGACAAATCGTAACGAAGTTTTGCATATAACATCTAGACAATATAAGAGTTCTAATAATTCAAAAATTAATATCCATGCCTATTCCAGTTATCGTGGAAAGCGCCACAAAATTTGACAACTATCCGATTGAAATTTTATTAGTTTTGTACAAAATAAATAGTTATATATCGGGAAAAACTTGAGCGAAAATCACAATCTTCCAAGGCTAATTCTCTTCAAACTAGACCATTTCCACGTTTTTGAACACTTTTTATTTTCTCATATCTGTATAATATCAGTAGAAACTGGTGTTGGTGAAATTTCCTTACATTTTATGTATTTGTGCAATATATTGGTACCTTCGTTTTTAGGTAACTTTACCTGAAGAATGCACCACTTTCTTTATCGCCGTTGTATTTACGTATTTACTTTGTGGCAGCATCCATATTTCACACTGTTGTCATTACCATTCTTGCAACATGACATTTTATTGTTCTTCGTCATATGAAGAGAAAACATACGTAACGGACATTAGTTACCTGTTCATGACCTCACCTCGGTACTAAAAATGTTTTTAGTTCTTTGGTTATGGTGCAATTTCCTCCAGTGTGTAACCCGAATTCCCTCACCCACTTGACTCCAAACAACCCTTTGACTCACAAAGCCAAACTGATCTAATTTTGATTTATTGCCGAAGTTTTCAAACCGCAACAAAAGTAAAGCTACCATTAAGACAAACCTCTTAATAGATAAAGATCTTAGTGCCTGAAACAACCATCGCGCTGCCCTTACTTAGAGCCAATTAATTAACCGTGGAGCAAATTCAGAACAATAGCTTTGGCTGGAGCCTGTTGGGCAATCACGCAATGGCAAAATCTACTCTGTGTGGGCTCTTTTGTCTGTGTATGTGTGTGGTAGGCAATGAATGGTACGTACGCGCCAGCAGCCAGCCACCATTGGAATAAAAATGTGCTCTTTAGCAGCAGTGGTTGCTCGGTTAAGAGGTATTGTCCTAACGGAATGTCACGACTTCCGATCATTGGGCGTAATTTTAGATAAGGCTTTCGTCTTTCTTGTACGTCTCGCTTGTGTTCGTTTTCTCAGTTAAGGATGGACTATCTGAATAGAGAAAAGAAATTGCACACAAATAATATTAAAATATCATTAAATCTGGTATGTAAAATTAATTTCTTACTAACCGTAAGGTCTGAGGTCCATAGTTGGTTATGCTAGATGGAGGATATTCTTGAGACAATTGTCAGATTTACCAGTCAAATGTCGGAATTGTGTTAATGATGTGGCTCCTTCTTAGAGGACAGAACCCCCGAGAATAGTGTTATTTTAATTTTATTTCTCTGTCCGTCCACAAGGTGGAAAAGACCTTAAAGTAGATGACTGCTTTAAATTTGGTGATTATAAATTAGAGAGTAGACGGAACTGAATTCTAAAGGAACCGGTTCTGAAAGAACCGGATCCTCGGTTCCAAGATCAGGTTTCGGATCCTCGGATCCAAATCCGGTTTCGGATCCTCGGTTTCAAGATTCGGATTCGGATTACCGGTTCCATGATACGGATCCTCGGTCCCAAAATCTGGACCAGGTTTCTATATTATCCAGAACCGTATTCGTTGAGAGTGGGTAAAGCGGATCGCTCCAAATTAACATTAAATTAATTTGTGTTTGCTTATCATTCATTCCTCTCCCAATTGTTTTGGATGCATTGAACCATGTTGAATACACCACAAGAAACTCAAGACACGATACGAAGTGCTTCCAAACATTCCCTGATGAAACTGTAAGTTGTTGAGTGTTCCATTATAGTAAAAAGCATTGCTTAGTAAATATAGGCAGATAATTTTAAATAGTTGTTCCTTTCATTAAAAAGAATAAAATGCTCTAATACACGTGCTGTCGGAAATGTACCGTTTTCGAGATATAATGCAAGACTCTTTCTGTGAACTGATGGGGAAAACGAGTTGATGTAAAGATTGACTAAAGGTTTTGTATGAAGCCGAAATGTGAACTCAAAGAAAGAATGATAAATTAAAGACTATGGGAAGCGTTCGAAATTTGGACGTGGAGAAGAATGGAAAAGATTAGCTGAAGACACAAGATACGTAATAAGAAAGTGCTGAGAAGAGTAGGCGAGAGACCAACAATGATTGAAACAATGACGAAGAGCAAAAGGAAAGTGGTTAGGACATTGCACAGCGATTGTATACTGAGGGATACAATTGAAGGTCTGCTTGAAGAGTAAAGAGGAAGATGATGAAGAAGGATCCAGAAGATAGATTATGCTAAGACAAAAGAGGAGAGCGCAAGACGGGATAAATAGGATGTTTTTACCGTAAGCATTGCCTGAATGGACTCAAGTTTCATTTGTAACTTTTCCTCAGCCCATGTGTATGTACTTCATAGGGGAAAAATAATCCCTTCACTCCATGAGGGGGATTGCTGCCCAAGGAGACACAATAGTTCAATTACATCTTTGTAGTCTTTGAGATTTGGAGACCGGTAGTTGTCAGGTACGTATTATCCTCTGTGGAATGGGGGTTTGTTGGCCAAGTATTTCTTCCGAGTTGAAGTATTATTACTGTAATTTTACATTTTATGGAAATCGGGGACCCAAAAAGTAGGGAACGCAAGTGTTATTTCGGGAACTGTCCCCGAAAATCGGGGACGAATAGTGACCTTAGGTGTAAGTGAAAATTCTCAGGTGTTGCCTTCTTAAGTAAAATGTTTTTACTTAAGGGAGTTTTGCGAGTATAGGATGGATCTGCCAAGAACTCTGGAGCATGACAGCTTTCACTTGGATACCGGTAATCTTATTTTATTCAATTCAACTGTTGACTGGCTTGAGGTTGCCCAGGATAGAATCCAATGGAGAACGTTTGTTACTGTGGCGATGAACTTGCGAGTTCCATAAGCCATGGAGTTAGTTAGTTAGTAAGTTGTTTCAAAGTTTAAAGGTATGCAAGTGTAACAACATTTATATTTATTTTTACTATTTGCAGGGCCGGATGTATGCGTCAAGACTAGGCCCATGACTTCCAACGCCCCCATCTGCCTCTCCCTTCACTCCCGTTCTTTTCCTGTTCCCACCATCACGTTTTGGCAAATTACTCTCCTCCTCCCTCTGGCCTTTTGACAATAATAAAAATAATAGTAACGAGATAATAGTTATTTAACACTGGTCATGTGGCTATTTACAAAATATGGTTCAAAAATAATAAAATAATGGTATTAAATAAATAGTCCTACAATGAACAATATTAATTAAATTACTGTAGGCTATTAGTGCATGGAAGACGTGTTAAATGCACTAAATAAGAAGGTAATACAAACTATTTTTATTCACACAAAAACACTTTAAAGTAAATTAAACAAACTAACAAGAAAAGAGAGCATTAATTTTACTTAAATACAATTAGTAACTGTTGTCCATAAAACAGAATTGTATATAGCTTCAAGAAAATTTTCGCTACGTTGATTGAATACATGGGCTTAGAATTCTTAAACGCAACCTCTGGAAATCTGGAAGTTTCGGATATCCGGTTCCAGACCCAAATGTCAGATATTCGGATCCGACTTTTGAATAAGGGGTCGTTCAAATATTACGTCAGCACAATTTTAGTCATTTAAACCTCCTCATCCCTTTGAAAGTAAGATTAAATCGATTTCTTATCTCTAATACATATATATGCCCAGCAAAATAAAATAAACAAAGCTTGAACCACCTCTCTTATGGATACTGACGTAATATTTGAACGACCCCTACCTGGATCCGAACATTTTAGATATCTGGATCCGGATCCGCGTTTCGAATATGTGGATCTTGATAGGACTTTCGGATATCCGGATCTAGATCTAAGATATCCGGAGCATCTGTGTTCCATATCCTGTTAGATCCGGATCTGGGTATATCTACTCAAAAGCAGCCCGGGTCCTGGACTATTAACTTCGGCTTCTCCCTCTCTAGCTCTCTGGAGTGCCCTTGGACAAAACCTTGAGGAAACGAAACTTCTGGACTTGCCACCGAGTATGGGAAAGCAAAATATTTCAAGATAAAGGAGAAGGGATATTATGTATATTATCTTTTTCCATTAACAGTAAGGATCTACAACTGAAATGGAATTGCGAAACACGTATTGCCAAAAAGTAGGCTCCCAAACAATAGGCTTCAAGAGCATGACGTCATCAATAGCTCGCTAGTAGCATTCGAAATATATCATTTTGAGGTTTGCAATAATATCTAAATAAAAAAAATAAGACATAACACATTTCATCAACATAGAGAAATCATATTGCGTGATTTTGAAAGAGAAAGATGAAGAAGGAAAAATGGCCACATGCTCGCTTGTGAGTGACTGCTTCTTTTTCTCTATTTATGTGTGTGTGTAAGCCGTCCCAAATTACTACACTTGGCGTTATCGCTATGTGTGGTTTTATTGAATATAGAGCTTGGGTTAGAAATGTATTCAGGGTGTAGTCACGGTAAATGTCGAATATTGAAAAAAAAACAAAAAACACTCGTCCACCCCCTCACACGGTTCAACACGTTCACAGACCAATCGACCACAATGTTGTAACACCCACTACTTGAACTCGCTTTCATTTCTCTTCCCCCTCCCCTCTAAAAACCATTGTTAAGCAATCATAATATGCAACACAATGGAATCTCCAAGTTGTCACGAAGTACTTGAGGAATACGATACATACCATATCTTATATGTATGTATATGTAAGTCAGGTACTTTTTTTTTTAAACAAATCTTAGATACTGCTATAGTGAAAGAAAGCAATCAGAGGATTTCGATATTAGATTTTGAGTCGCGATACCCGCTAGTCAGTCCATTAGTTCAAAATTCAGTGTTTCTTTTAGGAGGTGACGGGGGTTATTTAGCCCCACCCTTGCTCTGCGAAAAATAGCCTCTTACAAGTTCTTGCACACTTGTAATATACCTTTTGTAGACGAAACCGAGTATCGAAAACGTTCAAACCGCACCACCAGCTAACAATAATACTAAACTTTAGAACTCACTCCCACCCTGCGATTTCTACGAGAAAAACATTGAAATCCACTTGTTCAAAAAATATTTGTCTACAAGTCATAGACAAATTAATTGTAGATAGTAAGTAGTCCCATAGCTACAATT
>JAGDQP010075452.1:0-10162 GCA_022664845.1 Lepisma saccharinum | reverse complement strand
GGGCCGAGTATTCTGACTTACATTTTACCCTGTATTTTTCTCGGTCCCTGTAGATGTATATCATACCATATCGTACATACATTTAAGGCCGGGATCGTTTCGTTTCATTTCACGACTTTTGGATATTGCATGAAACGTACACACTAACCTTAAAAATAAATTGTCTGACTCAAAACCAGCTAATGCTTTCTCTTTAGACCAGTACCCGTTCGTTCCTATGAGAACTATCTTTTTAGACTCTCTGGACCAACACGACTTGCTAGTGAGGTATTACAAGAGCTCATCCTGCTATGCATTTATCTGAAGAAGAAGAAAAAAAACACGCTGTTTTGTTGAGGAGACCGAACAGTGAAATTGAGCATGCTTCGATTCATTTGTCTCCTAACATTAAACTGAGGGCATGCGCATAAAACCAAATATGAATGAACCCCAGTGAGGCCTTTGCCATCCAAGCTCTGAAACCACTGCGCATGCCCTCAGTTCAGGTACGTTTTCCGCCAAGCATTTTTAGTGTGTGACGTTGAGCTGAAGAAGACCTACTCCCCGCCTGTATAGTTATGGTCGCTGTAGGCTCCAGCTTAGATGCAGGAGACGTCCGCTTCCAGAGGAAATCCTCAGTAGCGATCTAAGCGTTTGTCGTGTGGTTGTGTAATTTTCATAATATTGGCCGAGTTCCAATTTCACGAGAGAAGATGAATTTAATTCATAAAGTTTAGAATTTTGCCGAATTCCGTGGGGTTCAGTCTGAAAATCTCGCAAAATATTCCTGTCTCCTTGCAAGAAAGCGTGTATAAGATTAATAAAATATCCTTCCTCGTCTCTCAACCTAAACATTGGATGCTGCTTCTCCCTTACTGACATGAGAGTCTCCGTTATAACTTATAACACTATCATCATCATAGCTTGTATAGAAAGATGGCATCTTCACATCGATGGCACACGAGAACTAGATACCAACGACGCTGATGCACTAATGAAAGGATTCGCTAACCGCTGGTACGTTTTCTTCCAAGCGTCTTTCACTAAATGTTAGACGCTTGTGTCGCATGGTGGTTTTCCTACAAGAGGCTAGCGAATCCTTTCAGCAGTGCGTCCGCGTGGTTGTTAGCTAGTTCCCATACACAGTTGTAATCATGTGAAGATGAAGAAAATCCTTCTGTGCGAATTATTATAATTATGAGGAAGATCATGATGACTTATAACGCAGACACTCATATTAGTGAGGAACAAGGAGTATCAAATGTTTAAGTTGAGCAAAGATAAAGGATGTTTTAATAATCTTATACACGCTCACTTGCGAGATGACACAGGAAAATGTCGTATTTGAGACTGAATCCCACTGAATTCGACAGCACTTTGAAATTCTTCTTCTTTCATGAAATTGAATTTTTCGGCGGACATGTTGAAAAATACGCAATAGCCCCGACAGACGCTTCAATCGCTAGTTAGGGTTTCCTCTGGAAGCGGACATGTCTAACGTCTTAAGCTGGTCATCACGTTCAGATGGTGACATTTAACTACAGTCATGGTATAGGCCGCGTCCACCGCATATCTTTTTTAAGCTCAGCATCACACGCTACAGACGCATGAAGGAAAACGCACCTTTATATGCACCATCTGTACTGTCGGGAATGCACTTTTTAACATCGACTCCATTAGTCTTGAGAGAACGCTGAACAGCTTTAAACAGTTTTTTCCCCTTTCCCAGAATGGGGATCCACTACAACCAAGTGTCTTCCGCACACTTGTATTTCTCTCACGTAACGAAATATTATGGAACACTGATCCATAACTAATGAGCCTCCTCCATGGCTTAGTCGGTAACGCGCTCGACTTTAGTGGAGCGGTCCTGGATTCGATCCTCGGTGGGGGCTCAAACTTTCGGTGTTGACCCAGCATTCTGAGGGCAATTGAAAGGTACGTAAATAAAAGAAGTTGCGGACTGTGGTAAAGAAGTCAGACACACGGCTACGAGGAGGCGTTACCCTGAGCCCTAACGCTCTATTTGAACGTAAGAATAGAAATCCATAACTATAATATCTTGTATACTACCCACTTGAAAAGGAAATATGCTTATACCTGTTTCTTGAGCTTCTTTGACACCTGTTTTTGATGAGATCTCTAATAACACCAACCATGTGGTTGACTGTAGTTTCTAACAGTCAAGTTACCAATGCTCCAGTCCCAACTCTTTCGTTCCGAATCAACTCAAACGCTTTTTACTTTCTCTAACAATTTTATCATGGTGGTCCTTCACGTCTTACTTTGACAGAAATATTAGAAGTTACAAGAGTTACTGTGACCCAAAGATTTGTCATTTAATATGTAAGCAGCTTCATTTTTTATCGGCTCTGTAAGCAAAAACTTCTTTGAACGATTAATTTCTCAATATTAATTACTAATTCGACCGCTAACTGACTCTGTAATACTTAATCAATCATTTATTTGAAGGTTCCACGATGTTCGAGAACACGGAAACTGTACAACATAGTATCTTTTATCACATTTCCTACATTATCGATTGTAACAATCATATTTTGTGCGAAATTAACAGTAATTTAAAGTTGATATTTACAACGAAAGGTTATAGTTCAACTGTGCTTTTCAACTAAACACAAACTTGAAACTTGTTTATTATGGGATAAACAACAACTAAAGATTTCAGCCATTTACGATTGTATCTTCGTTACGTTCGATAGACGGTAGAGTAGGGTAAAGAACAGATCCCATAAGCAGTGTCGGTGGGCCAAAGTCGCCAAATTCCGCCCCGACGTCGACCCAATGAGCGGATCTTGCACGAAATCCAATTTCTACAGAACGAATCCCCAACTAAAACACCACCTTTTTCAGTTGACCATAATAGAGAATTGACAATGGTTGCTGTCTAGTGGTATACGCATTTAATTGAAATTTGCTCATTGCCTCCATGATGATGTATTAATTAGTTTGTAAAGTTTCTAACTGTCTGCAGCGGGATTTGAACATGCAACCTTCCGATTAATATCTAGGCTATAGGAGCATCTTCATAGTGACTAATATTTTACTATTACTTTTATGTTACGAAGACTGTTCTGAAGTAAAGGCATGCGTATAGGCTTGAATTCGATGCTGGGATCGCTGATTGGACTTTGTATGAAGGTTGCTTCGTTGATTTTTCTCCCACCGTGTCCCGTCTGGTAATTGACAGTATTGCTGGTAGACGACAATGCGGAAAGCAGGCATTACTTTCGAGGTTATGGTCTGCATTGGTAAATGAGTGGGTCTAGCAAGGGCGTCGCCAGGAATATTCCGAAGAGGGGCAATATTAAAAGAACACACACACTGTCACATATATATATATATATATATATATATATATATATATATATATATATATGCGTCAATGTCACATATATGGAAGAAATTTACAGATGAATCATGGAGAGGAGCAAGTTATACTCATTTATTTATTTATTACATACGATTACAGAACGTTCATTAGACTACAGTTTACTATTTTCTTAAGATAAGATAAATTAATTTATAGGCATACAATTTTATTAAACACAATTTTCTGGTTAGTTATAGTTTTCTCCTAGTAGCACTATCGTTTGTAATTGCAAAACAAGGAAGTACACAGCAAGATATGGCTGTGTTAACACTTTTTGGTATCTCAGGGAGACCATCACTTGTTTGTATTAAATCAACACAACGAAATGTTCTTGATTTCGGTCATTCAACACAATATTAGTACTATCCGGATAATATTGAATCACCGAAATCACACAACAAACGGTGTTAGGAGAAAAAATGGTGGTATTCTCGGGACTCCAAACAGTATTTAATTAACACAGTCAATTTTTGTAGTGTACCAAATGTTGTCATTTAAGAAAAGGTGGAAATTCCCAGGCACCTATAGATACTTCCAAGAAACTTATTTCCTTCCCACTTTCTACGGGAGAACTTGCTAATAGTTTGCTGAACGATATAAAATAATTTCAAACATAAAATAAAATTGAAATCATCATAAATTTGAAATTAACTTAATGGAATCTGAACTCAGAACACGGTACAATTTCTTTAACAGTGACTTCTCAATAACGCCTGACACTAACATATCCAACATCTTTAAATAGTCAGGATCATCAAATGCCTGGCATATTAGAGCTCGTTGTTCATTCTATTACAAACTAATGTGGTGTGGTCAATGACTATTAGAATTTGAAGTCACAGAAACAGAGATGGCATAACATTATCAGACATAGAGGGCTTTCAATAATTCAGGCAAACTTAAAACGGTGAATAATAGCACTTTTATCAAATCTTGTGTTGGATGTCGAATATTACAAGAATAGCATATTTTAACAACCATTAATACATAATTTATGTGCAAGAATTCCTATCGAAGAAAAGGTTTGCTACGTAAACTTTCTGTTCTGCGTTTTCCCAGCATCATCCACTCAGCTTGAACCAAATTTATTTAAAGACCTTTCAAAATTTAAATTCAGATTCGCTTTGAAAGCTCTTGGTATTCAGGCTGTTTTTTTAAAAAAAATTAAGTAAAAAATAATGAACAAATCACAATCAACAATGGCATTTTAGAAAATGGGTTGGATAATTCTTAAGAATTTGAAAATATTTGTTATTGATGAGAAATTTGAAGTCTTCGGCTATGCCAGCTTAAGTTAGTGCCCTTCAAACTTCTCGACTAAAACAATTAGCTTCAAAATGAAATAGTTCATTTCATTAATGTTGATGTTAGATGAGTCGCGTTTCAAAATTTTGGTGTTTTTCTTGATTTGTTCGGTATTTTTAAAAATTAAAAAATAAAATAATTTTTAAAGAACGTGTATCTTACGATTGGCTTACTTGTGCTTTTTTACACTTTGTATATAAATGCGAACGCATGTGTGTGTGAAAGCGAGAGAGATAGATAGATAGAAAGAGAGACTTCTTTTTTATTGACTTTCTAGAGGAACTGCTTCGACTTCATAAAACAGAGTAGGCCTACGTTCACAGGAGATTGAACTTACGTAACAGTACAATAATAACATTCATGTTTTTACTTTCGATGTTTTCACATACCGTAGTTTGATTGGTGGATATAAATTGGCGTATTTGTGATTACATACATTGAATTAATTATGGTTAAGGAAATATAACGGGAAAATCCCAAATAGCTTCTTATGGAATGCAAGCACAAGCAGTGAAAAGCATAAAAACATATAGCAAATATATGAAAATAGAATGGTATTTGGTATAATATCTGAAATCCAGGGGGGAGCAAGTGCCCCCATGCCCCTCCCTGCCGACGCCCTTGGGTCTAGTAGTCTGACTGCCATGATGCCGTCCAGTTGGGCATCCCCTCTGAATCAACGATGACCCACTTGCAATGTCCCGTCACATCGGCAGCTACCTTAAATCCATATACTGGGCTGATTTCTTTTTCTCCCTCAAATGCCTACTTGGTGATACCACTGTCCTACTTTCACGCCATCCCTTTGACGCCAGCCGCCACAAATCCAGACGTCGGCCTACCAGCATTTGGCGACATTTTATTCGTGGGATAAATATACTTTAATATAAGATACTGAAGAAGACCCAGGAAAAACCTGTCGATAGTCTGCCAGAAATTTAACCCCGAAGACCCCAATCGGAAAGCCTCTTCATGCTTGAGCTACGGCAGACACAAATTGAATATTTTTTCTTTCTAAAAATTTGTAACTTTTCTCATGGACTGTCAGATGAACACATTTTTTTAAAAAATTGATAAAGGATGTCAATCTTTCATTGCGAGGATTGTCTGCTTGCACTTCCACAATGTAGGGGTGGGGTTATCATATGAACAAATTATTAAAAACAGTGCAGGAAAGTGAACTGATATTAAGGTCTAACAAACGAATAAGACTTATAAGGACCGAGTCAACAGTCAAATGAACCGGACGAGAATCGAAATTACGACTACGAATATCGAAGGTGAAATGACGCAGGATGTAAGTCCCTATTGAGAGGATTCCCTGTTTACATCTTCAAAATGAAGGTTGAGTAGTTCATTCTATTGTGAGCATATTATACATTTTCCCACACCATCTGGATTAGTATGACCATTCTTTAATGTGGATATTCCTGATCAAAATTACGCTCATTTTACAAGTTTACTGCTCATCAAAACTTCATTGTAATATTATAGACCCGTATGTGAGCCGACGGTTGGACTGTGGAGTTCGTATTTAAAATTTGTTGGCCGGTGTTTTAATTTTAGGACATTCTTGACTGGACTGGACACATTTTACTAGTACCTCAACATCTGTCCGAAATTGTATTTTTATCTTTCTGCTAATGGATAAAATGAAATGAAATTTAGTTTAAACTGGCCCTGACCAGCCCACATAGCACCGACCCATCGGGAAATCTCCCGGTTTCTCTTATGACCAATCCGGCACTGAGTGTAATTCTAATACTCGACTTCTGCAAATGGTTTTTGTTATCATGAGATTGGGTGGCTGAAGTGGGAGAGAGGTTTCTTTTTCACGAGCGAGATGTCGCAAGTTCGAATCTCTTTGATTGTATAACTATTATTACTCTTTTTAAAAAACAAAATGAGTACTTCATGCGTTGTAGTTGAAAGGAGCAAAAATGAAGGAAAAATTAACTGTAAAATGTTAGAAGAATATTATTATATTTCTGTGTTGTAAGCAATCAACATGGTGGCAGCAAATACTTAACCAGCCTTAGACTTGTTGTTACGATGAGAAAGACTTTTAACCTTTTGCGCATGTGCAAATCACACCGAAACTGAAACTGAGACCTTCCAATAAGGTAAAAGAAACTACTCGTTGTTTTTCGAGCATTACTGCCGATAACTGCAAATATTATCATTTCTCCTAAACATTACGGGATATATCAAAGAACTTTTCCAAATATCTAAACAGTGAGCACTAATTTGAGTTTCTATTGTTTTAAATGGAATTAGATTTATTGCAAGTATAATTGCAGCAATAACATAATGAGATTATTGGTAGCTAAATTTCCAAATATATATATAGTTGTTCATATCGATTACTGCGAGAAATAAAAGAAAACTCCCGCAATCACGGAAAAAGTTTTCTTTTCTGCCTATTCCACAGAAACAGGAATTTCTGGTTGCAGATGCACTGATCTTGCTCTCTTACAACACGAAAGCGTAAGTATAATTAATCTAAGAGCACTTGAAAACACTTGAGCACTTGTAAAGTGTCCGGACTGTAATCCATTGGCACTTCTATGAGAATATGTGGAGTCCAATAGTCTATTCGTGCTACTCTCAAACCAAAGCTCTTTGTTACTTGCCTTCAGTAGGCATAGCTAGCATTATTTCAGTAGCTCTTTTGACACCTGTAACAAATTGCTATCGTTACAGCTTATTTAATACCATTTTATCGTTATAGTTACGTCGTTTGATGTTTCATTGTCTTTCCCGCTCTCATCAGTCTGTTGTTTTGTTGCATTGCTTTTAAGATCAGTTGTTTGACCCACTTCGCAAACACAATACATGCTTGAAAACTAATGAACTGCACCCAATTTTGATAAAACAAACACACAAATTTGACAAAAAATAACATCTAGGTTATCACTCAAATTTTCCAGAATTGTCCCGGAATATCCCGGGTTTCGGCACCACTTATAATAAAGATATTACTTATAATAAAGGGAATGTTACTTATAATAAAGGGAATGTTACTTATAATAAAAGATACTGGCTGGGGTAACCTGTGCGGGTGCTTGCATAAGATGCACAAGCACTTAGCTGTGAACCCACCCAATGTTCAACTAAAACTCCGTGGTCCGCATTATGAAATATTTTTCTCACACTCCTTACCTGGAAATTACCGTATGTAAGGCTAAACGTGAAAATCTTAATACTAACTATTTCCATATGTAAATGCTGCCAATGAGAGATTAAATTTGTCAATCACAAATATATATTTTACCGAGATATTGAATGGTGTTAGTAAACGAAATAATATAAGGATTACAACACTATTTATGCCCAATATAGGTATTTTTCTCTTTTATATATTTCACTTTTGATTTTCTATTTCAATTGTGCACTTCCTGCCTACCCGGTACGCAGTTCGCGGAAAGGGAGGTAGAATGAGGAAATCAATATTTTTTATTCTTATTCTTAATTCTTATTTTCATACTGATTCTGTTTCTTAGCCCAGCTGTTTTCAGTCAACTAATTGCCTCACACGTAAATATAAATCAATTGAGATACACGTCTGAGATTTTGTAGGACAGTAGTCTATAGCCTCATCTACTGTCCATAGCCTATCTGGACATCTTGCTTCATTGAAACTAACAGATAATAGGTTCGCTTTTCTGATGATTTTTCCCTCGCTCGTAACGTAATAAGCAGTCTATCAACAGTAAGTTAATACTAAGAATAATATAATTTAAGGGAGTTAATCACGCTGTTTTGCAGTCGGGACAAAAATATTCGGGACGGAAAGGCGACTCGAACTGACAACCCTTTACTTCGACGTCGCCAGCCTTAACCACTACGCCACAGAGGCGCTATCGGACTTTCATCAGCGTTTATTAGCCCAGCATTGAATGACAGGCTTCACTTCGAAAATTTAAAACAAATCTTCTGTTTCCCTTCGCGCCTTCTCGCGGATATAATAGTTTCTGCTACATGATTATGGGATGTATATGTTGTATCTGTAACTTTTGCTTCTGTAATGTTTTACTTGAATGAACATTATCTGTAATCTCAGTTGCTGGTAATACTGAAGATAGAGCGAATAGCAGATAGAGCGATAGACTATTTCATAGAGCGAATCCCTTCTTTCCTCTCAATTTCCACGTGAATTTCTCTATGTTCCAAAATCTCTCAGTTTCGGACTTGATTTTTTTCGACCATTTCTTCATGTCTTTTTTTTTTTCGTTATAGTTTCATTATTTATTAATATTTTTGTGACAAAATTTCAGGAAATATTTGTTTCTATATACTTAACATGTATAACAATTAAGCGAAAGCCAGAATTCAAGGAGAAAATTATTATTTGTCAAAAACTGCCAAACAAAGACATGCGAAAAAAATTTTGAGCATGAGTATACCACTGAGCCACCGCCAGCCACTTCATGCAGCTAATGATGCTCACAAAACGAGATGAGACAGAGAAATCTCTATGGAAAACGAGACGACACACCACTCTCGTAATATACATGCTTTCTTGACGGGACACTTTATGGACAACATATTTTCGAGACGAGACAGCCCAATCTCGCCTTGTGGGCTACACGCAGCCAATTGCCTGATATTTTCAAGTGACAATTTTTACAAAAAAGATTTCTTTGTTCTTCTAACAGTACTAATGACGCAGGAAAATCCTGAGAGGTTTGCATAAAACATGAAAATGCAAAACCAGTTGAAAACAGCAGAAACAATTTGTTTTCCTGTTCACGTAAAGCCATACTCTATCCTTGTAAATATACACCTGTGTGCGAGTAATAATTATTTTTCAAACCAAAGTCTTCACTAGAAATTACTTTTTTTCATAAAAAGAAAAATCAGAGAATTCTTTCGACTTTACGTCAGAACTCAATGAAAGAAATTTGTTTCAAATGTAAGTGACTCAAATCTTTCTTCTTCTTCTTCTTCTTCTCCTTCTTCACGTACATTGAGTGTTACATTGATCATAGTTTGTCCGGCGATTAGCGAAAGAAGAAGACGACGAAAGAGTTAAAAATTTCGAGGAATTCTTTTGACGGTATGATTATGGACTAGCTTCTCTGTAAATGAGTCTTCGTAAAGTTATGTGTCAAAGGTCACAAACTTATGGAGGTGAAGGTTGCATGCCATGCTGAAAGAAACATATTGAAGTCAGCAAAAATATCTTAAGGTCTTATTTTGATTATAGGTTGTCCAGTACATTCAGAAATCATTTGTTTTCAACGTCATTAGTCGAAGAGTAACTTAAAAAAACCTAATACCCAGAAATTGAAGTATAGTCAAGACAACTGCACCACTTACATTTTCTTCAATAGTAAGAAATATTAGGCAAATGAATTTCGCTTCAATGACGGTACCAACTTAAAATTAATTAGATAATTCAGTTTTAGCTTCAACATTATATTGTCACATTTGTGGATCATATTACCGGTCTATATTTATACAGATTTTCTTCGAAGCTGATAG
>JAGDQP010075451.1:0-10162 GCA_022664845.1 Lepisma saccharinum | reverse complement strand
ACAGTATAATCAACCAAAATGTTTTTTCGACATTAAGTAAGGATTTAAATGAGGAGTGTGCTTTTTCATGCCAACATTGGCCATCCCGTCAGCTACAGAACATAAGGAACAATCGGCTGAATCAAAAGAATGAGTACAGAACTTGCACATTGAATGCAAAACTGAAACCTACAATGGAGAGTCACTTAAGATAGATGAATTCATTCTTCTGAGAATTGTTTCTAAGGTTGAAAGGCATGCCTTTTTCAAAAAAAGGATTCGAATTAAACTCAGGACTTTATGTCCGAGCAACCTAGAGAGGCAATGGGTATAGCTTTCCTTAATGAAGGTACTAGGGAATCTATGGTTCACTATAATTATGAAAATTTGTTGATATAATATGGAAATCGTGGTCTACTGTCAATGCAATTATGGTCTTCGTAGGTTGAACACATTTGGCAATCCACTTTTCTCTGTTGAAAATTATAGTTTGCAGTTCCTTGAAAATGTTATACTGTTCAATTATTGGATTAGTAGAGTGTGCCGTCGGTAATCACTAATCACGTTTTCTATGGAATTCGTTGTATCGTGGATTTTCCAGAAATAAACAGTAAATTATGCATAGACACTGACATTAAAGTTAATGTCATATTAAAGTTATTGTTATAAACAAGAATTTATTTAATGAACTGGTAAAGTTAAGTGATAGGAAAACAAGGTACTTAGATTTCAATTATATATTTTAATTTTTAATATACACCCTGATCAAAAGTATCCAGCTTTTTTTTTCGAGCCCCCGTGCGAGGTCGGACGAACGGGGTTGAGAGGGATATTCGCAAGCCCCTTCTCAGCAGGCCGTAAAATTCCTTGTGTTGGAAAGTTATTTGCAAGAGCACAGTGGTGTTTGTTCTGTGTGGGTTGCGTGTATTGTCGTCACGTTTTGCAGTCGGAAGAAAATGAGTGAACGTGTTTATCGGGTTTTGCCAAAAGCTTGGGAAGCACAGGCTGAGGCAATGAGGAAGATGAAACGTGTTTTCGAGAGTGAATGTATGAAGGAAACGCAAATTAAATTCTGGTATAACCGGTTCAAAGAAGGCCGAATGTCAGTTGAAAGTGATGAGCGTCCTGGTAGGCCATCAACAAGCGGAACACATGAGAACATCAACACAGTCAAGTCGGTCGGGTAGCCGTGCAGTCTACGGCCGTAGGCCAATGACTCGAAGGTCTCGGGTTCAAGTCCCGGTAGGGGCATTGGTGTGGATTTTACTGGCTAAAGGGCGAATCGTAACGGGCGGAATTCCAAAGTTACTAGACTGGCCCATGTAAATATAAAGTTTACCAAAGTTTTATCAACACAGCCAATGCCATTGTTAGATAACAATCAGGGAGATTGTTAATGGAACTGAACTTTCTTTTGGCTTCGTGCAGTTCTTATTAACTTACCACCTGAACATTTGCAGGGTGGTAGCAGAGTTGGTGCCCTCCCATCTGACTATTGAGCAGCGACACTTACGCCTTGAAGTTGCCATGTTCGAAATAAAACTTTCCTTCCTCCCTACTCGCCGGGTATGGCTCCCTCTGACTGTTGGCTGTACTCTAAGCTGAAATTTCCACTGAAAATTCGCTCTTTTCAAAGCAGAGAAGAGATCATGCGTAACACGACGAGTTACATGCTAGCTATACCACAGGAGGTCTTCCAAAATTGCTTCCAACAATAGAAGGACCGTCGGTACAAGTTTGTGTACTCTCAAGGAACCTACTTTGAAGGAAATTAGGAGCTGAAGTTCACAGGTATGATATATTATTTTTTAGGGTAAAGGTCGTATATTTTTGATCAGCGGTATATATAAATATAAAAAAAAACTCGAAAAAAATATCGAGTATAAAATATCAAAAGTCGAGTATCGAGAAATTCTGCTATCGACCATCTCTAATATATCATATTCAGCCGTTTTCTATTCACTGCCGGGTGTAGGACTCCCCTTTCTCTTTCCACATATTTCAGCATCCTGTTATCCTCACCCATATAGCTCCTGAAAAACAATTGATTTCATCTACCCATCTTACATTTCGACGTCTCGTCTCGTAAGTATCTTTTATCTGAAAATCGAATGCTGTACATTCGTCGTCCATCTTCCATCTGTTCGTCTAGCTATGTGACCGGCCCATCTCCACTTCATCCTTTCCGCAGTCTTCATTATATCTTCAACGCTTGTTTGTGCGCTAATCCACTCATTTGTCTTCCTGTCCCTTCTAGTTATTCCTAGCGTGCATCTCTCCATTTTTGTTCTTGTGATTCTTAATTTTTTAGTCGTTAGCGCATTCAATGTACAAGTTTCACAGCCGTACATCATTACAGGTAAGACACATTGATTATAAATTTTACGCTTGTGACACACAGGTAGTTTGCTTTTGCAAATAAAGTGTAGTATTCCAAACAAGCTTCACGCCATTTTACATTTTATATTTATATCATCCGTCAACTTGATATTCGATGTTTTGAACTGGCTTAGCTAAACATACTCATCAACTATGCCTATTGTCTCTCCTTGAATATTTCTTTCTTTCTTTTCAGCATGATGATTGTACATTATTATCGTTTTACTTAAATTCATTTTAGGGCCTTGTTTCGAAGTCTCATTGCACAAGTCTACATTCTGGTTTGTAGTTCTACACTTGAGGCAAACAGTATTATATCATCAGCGAATCATAGGTGATTAAGGAAATCGCCACTGATTTTTATTCCAACTTCATCCCAGTTTAAATTTTGGAGCAATATTTCCGCTGAAAATACTTTTAGCGAAATTGAATTTCGTTACCTTATCCCTTTTCCAACTTTGAATTTTTTACTCTCTTCAGGTAGTCTAATGACAGATGTGGCAGTCGAGTAAATGTTTCACAGCAACTTGATTCACCTCCGATGCTTTGATGTACAAACGATTTAAGTACTGCTACCAAAGACGCCGAACCGAAAGCTTTTTCAACATCTATGAATCCCATACATAGAGCTTGATCACATTCATTAATCCTTTCCATAGCTTCATTCAATGCTTGTATGTGGTCCATTGTGCTAAATCCACGACGAAATTCGTTTTTTCTCTTCCCTGGTTAAAATCTTTTTCACGTTCAATACGATTCAAAATAACTTTAGTGAACATTTTGTATAAAACTGCTAGTAGACTGCAGTTTTCCAAACTTTGTCCACACGAAATTTTCATTTAAATTTTTTTTTTCAATTCTTCCTTATTTATGGTTATGGTTTCTTCAGGTTTCTTAAGTCCAATTATTTGCTTTTTTCCTATCACGAATCACTCTTTTGTTTTCTTCAGGCTCTTGTTTTCCTAGATTATATTTCTAACAATACTTTCGTTCTCTTTACGTATATCCTTTCTTACTTTCTTCTTTACGGTTTTATTTTGTTCTATATACTCAATCATCTTTATGTGATTTTACTCTTCTTTGATTTCCCTCCTTTCCTTCATCAAGAGTTTAGTTTCTTCCGAGATTTTGTTTGCTCTCTTTCTTCTTTTTGATGCCTGCTTTTTTCTTTGCCGTCTCTCTAATTATCTCAGTCAGTACTTCATTTCCGCTATTGATATCTTCTTTGTTTTCCAACTCTTCCAAAGTGTTAAATATGTTGCTTAGTTCTATCTTGAATGTCTGTCTGTTTCTCGATAGGTATTCCAAATCTAGAAGTGGCGGTTTTCCTATGATAAGCATCTTCCTCTCGAGTCTAGTCTTTTGTTTTAACTTACATTTCTCCATCCTATGACCACTTGAGATTTTGAACCTATTCAGAACTGACACGTCTTGAAGAACTTCCTTATTATTCGATAGTATGTATTCTATTTCTGTTTAGTCCCATTTGGGCCTTTCCGTGTCCACTTTCTCTGGGGTGGCTTCTTGGAAAATGTATTCGAAATGAAGTCTGTTGGCTTCTGAGAATTCCACTAACTTCTCCCCTGCTTTATTTTTTTTTCCTGCCAAATCCAAAGTTTCCCACTTTCGTGTCACTGATCTGCTTAGTTCCTACTTTCACGTTCAAGTCTCCCATTACAATTTTGTAATGTGATTTACTGCTATCCAAAATCTTTTGTATCTCCTCGTATAGGTCTTCGATTTCCTTCTCCGGATGTGACGTTGTTGGAGCATATACTTGTATAACATCTACATATATTCTATCTCTTGTTTATATTTATTATGACTCGTCATGCGATTGTATCTGAAATTCCTTCAATTTCTGTGATCCGTGTCTTCAGGTTTTAATTTGTTACAAAGCCAACGCCTGTCGGTTTTCCATTTTCTGTTCCTTTGTAGTAGAGCGTGTGCCCTGACGGTAGTTCCAACTGTTTTTCATTCTTCCTCAACGTTTCTTATAGTCCTATGATGTCTCACTTATTCCTCTTAAGTTCATTCTACAATTCCTCTAATTTCCTCTCCAAGTGACTGACAGTTCAAAGTCGCCACGTAAAGGTCCGTTCGAGATCCTGGCAGTCTACGGTCCACTCCGGGCATTTTGACTCTCTGGTTTCCTGCAGGACTGACCGCTGCCATTACCAGCTGCATTCTGTCCTCCGGGCAAAGAGGACTTCCGAGACTGTTCTCTTACTTGTACCATAGTTGTCTCACCACACTGTCTGGTAATGCGTGTTGGTGGCAGTCCATCCATTGTATTGCCAAGCAGCTACTTGGGTACTATTCGTCTGTACTATACGAGTACTTTATTATTTACATCTGAGCACAAAGCATAACTTACTTTTTTGCTTAGTAAGTATTGGGTAAAATACATCGAGATTCTTGCTATCTAACCAAATTACAGAAGAGTCTCAGATCTACAGTTTGAACGCACAAACGAGTTTAATGTAAAGCAAATAATCTAGAAACTTCCGAAGTATTTTTCATCACACGTAATATTAAGAGCTTGTTAGATTTATATTATCGAGAATATACTACATTTGATTAGAAGAGTATACTATACTTTTATTGAAGTGCAAACATAAAGCAAGTACAAATTTTCTTTCAACTTTTATTAACTATTTTGTCTGTTTTACAAAGATTTTGTTACAACTACTTTAGGAAGTAAATCCCGTCGCCATTTGTAACTTCAAATAAAAAGGAAGAGTATAAGGGAAGACCAATCAAAATCGATTTCTGAAAGTTAGGAGAAAACACACGTTTTAAAGTGTAAGCACTTACATTTCAATTTCATATTGGTCTTTAAGCACTTTGGCGTAGGTCCATAATTTGCTAGAGGGTTACAAATAAATTTAAATTCAGTTGCTAACACCTTAAAATCAAAGTTTTCTCACAGCTTTAAAAAAATGACTTTTATTGTTCTTCTCCTCTACTCATCAAATGAGTATTTTTAGATACAATTTTTAATCATCAATTAAGATTAAGAATATTTTTCTGAGATTCGGCATTTCTTTTCTTCCTGATGTTACACCAACAATTTTGTTTAATAAACAAACATTTTGATGTTGGGCACAAAAATTATACATTTCAATTGCATCATTTTTAGTCACAGTGGGACTCACGTAAGTTTTAGTCACAGAGAGCCACTGCTTTGTGTGATATCTATGACATAAAAGTGTAATTTCGTCTATACAGAGTTAAGGAAAAACCTGGAAGCTCTCTTTCATTTTTTTAAACGCTTAAAGGAATGAAAATGTGCATATTAAGTGGAAGGCGCTAGCAGTTAGAGTGTATGTTGATCATGTACACCATTTTAAAGTAGATCATGTTCAATCTCGATCTATTTTCTAAGATATAAACAGGGTTCCGTAATATATCAAGTTAGGTTAGAATTTTACCTGAAATACATTTTTGAAATCAGTTTCGCCATGAATGCTTTCCTTGAGAGATTTGACATTAGTATGAGTAGTTTATTCAATAGCCTGGAAACGTCGTGTTCTTTCTGAAATAGGTAATGAAATGAGAACCAAATTCATTTTTTGGTACGTGATATCCATGAGCCTGAAATCAACCATTTAATATCTGACTCGAAAATTTTAAATTGAAAAACATGTGATCTTTTTAATTTGGACTGAACTTTTATCATAAAAGCTTATTTGCAGTTAGTTTCAACGTAATTATTTTCTTGTAAGTGATAATGATATGTGAAAGTATTATGGAAAAGATTTGTAGCACTTATTCAATACATTCAATTACAAAAATGAGATTACATCAAAACTAACTTCGGCAACCTTTCTTTTAACACTTCAGTTAACCATTCATATGTTTTCCATAGTCTATTAGCAATTCTTTCCTCTCACATTGAAGTTTTCTCATGCAACGAATCATTACACTAGCATAACTTACAACAAGACAAAATTCACGTGCAATAAACTCATGAGATGAAATTTTAAAACCTTGCATGTTAATAATGTACTGACGTAAGCAAACTAAACTTTTGACTGGACAAAATGTTGTCTTATAATCGTTGGAATTTACTGTGCAATGAATTCAGTATCACTAACAAGTAATGCATATTTATTTAAAAAAAAATGCATTCATTAAAATATTCATATTGTCTTTCCAATTAGTATTTACTATTTTTAATACACACGAGTCCAAAATGAAGAAGTCAAAGTATACTCACTCATCTTGACGGAATTGTCCTGTTTCACTCTCTTTCGCAATTAGTTCGTCTCTAAACAATTCCACTTTACGTTGAAGTCAGTTGCGCAAAGCATATTAAAAATCACAACAGTATGTTCAGCACCATTTTCATGTTTCGTCACATATGCATTATAAATTTGCATTAAGTTTGTCAGATTCAACAGAACGTTCCACTACGATCGTTTAGAAATCCGTCACAGTCTGCTGGTTGTAACTCCCAACTAAGACAATTATGTCCCATCTGATTAGGAACATCATAATAGCACCCAGCACAAATTAACGGGATCTCACTGCATTCCCAATTGTCTATCGTATTCCAAACACACAGTTCCTCTATCATGTTTTTCGCACACTGACAGGAAGGAGCAATTGATTTCACACTTGTAGTAGCAGCAGTATAATTTTCGTTACTTGACGATACAGTCTCAGGGGAAAGAATTTCAACACTAGTGGAGGAAATGTCCACAATTTCAGGTTGAAATTGAACTTTCAAACTCGATGATGATCCACTCGTAAAATTAGGACTAGTGGAGTACGTGTAAGCTGAAACATTTTACCCATAATCACAGGAGTCCACAAATAAGAACTTGCGAGAGTTATTTGGAATAGCGAGAGGACTGTATTCAAGCTCCACCAACAATTTAGCAGCACACTCGGCTTCCTCCACAATAAGAAAACTGTCTGACACTGTCATCCAAGAACAACCTTTCTGGAAGAGAACGGTCTGACACACTATCATTCGAACACAACCTTTCTGAATCCATGACGAATTTACACTAAGCAGCAACATAACTAACTGGTTTTACAAAGTTCAATGGGTAGGGGATGGAGGGAGGACCAATCACCTTTTAGTTACGACCACCAAATATGTCACTGATTATTGGTTTCTCACGTACCACCACCGTATTTTTTCCAATAGAAAACGAAGACCATATTCCAACTTGGACTTCAAATGATCTGTTCCAGGATAAGAATTTAAATGCACATTAAGTATCTCACCTAAATTCTTAGGATTCGTTAACACGCGATAAACACTGACATTCAAAAACTGAAGACGCTTCTGGTCACTCAGTGAAGTTGCACCAATTTATGACATGGTCACGTGATCCAAGTTCGGATGCCAGCAACAGTGAATCAATATCATTTCTGCCCCCAAGGAACTTCAACTGCTGTGAAGGAATATAGAAGGTAATATGGACAAGTTTCCCAGACTGAGTCTCAACTTTTGACGGGCAGTCACGTATTGCTGAGACTTGCGTGAAAGGCACGTGCCGTGAAGATTGTGACCCTACTTCTGCCGGGGAGATTTTGATGATACACAGCTTCCCAGAGGCAAGAGACAGACCCAGGAGAATACAACTGCTCGGATTGAGCAGTCTTTTCTTCCTGTATCTCTCGTTAATCGACGGAGACCAAAAGCAAGAGAATAACACCCCCAAGCAGAGGAAATCAACTCTTTCGAAGGCCTTTCGCCAAAGAGATCACGACCCCGTCCAATGTCCTCCCACCAGAGGTGGACGTTGGGCCCTTGAGGGACCTCTCGGAAGCACGAACGGGGCCAATCCCCGACTACACACCTCTAGCAAGAGACTGGGTGACCAGGGGCCTCTCGGTCAGAAGTAGGATAGGATAACTAAGAGACACTCACCACTCAAAAATCAGGCAAGCTCATTATATATTACGAGCGTTCAGCCAGGCCACACAAAACACTATATGACGATCCGATTTCCAGTAATATAGGTCGCCAGGTCATATAGTCGCTTACAACACACTTCTCTGGTTGTTTAGATGATCAACCTATTGATTACATAATACACGTACCTTTATAATTCAAACATTATTAGTTCCAATTTAAATACTGTCCCACTAAACTTGTTACATCTTGCTCACAAAATATCTAAAAACAAGAACTGAATCAAATGTTGGTGATCTCGTGACACGACCTGCCATCTACTCGGCTACTGCGACAACACACCAATACCACTGCTATCTGACAAGCCGGCGGGGTTGTAGCAGATTAAATAACCCACATATTCGTGATCAGTTTTCTGTTCCTTACGATGAATACATGAAGAACAAATTAGTATGTACTGTGGATCCCATTTACGAATTGATTTTAATATTCAGGGGTGATCAACTCATTTCCAACGACATCCACAAGCAGGCTTCTCCTCCGCGGAAGATACGGTTAGAGTTGCCGATAAGTCGATCGGTCTTCTACCCGTACTTTCACTAACATTCTGAGACATGACTAGAAAACGCTAAAACTTTCCCCATTTAAATATACAGACTACGTCAACCCTATTTTTCAACTTCTGACAAGTTTCAGCATGTCCCAGTATACAACTTCAATCAGTCTTTTCTTTTATGTCGTTAAAAATAATGTTCTCAGCCAGGAAAATATTGTTCTTATCGTTTTCTGTTTGTTTATGTTTCTAACTGCATGTCAACCCTCGTCAATCATAAAGTATTTGTTCTCTTTCCGTCTTCTTTTATCTTGTCAATCTTATCTTCCACTAATGATCACAAACTTACATTCAGCCCATTCCCTCACCCCTAGTCCACAAACACACATATATACACCTATATATTCCCCACCCCATGACCACCCATGCCATTATGGGTACCCTCAACACCAGGAGTAGCTCTTCGTACCCATCCCACACTTCCAACCTTAGTATCACCTCCACCCCCTCAAAATAGAGACCAATCACAACGCAGTAAAAAGAGTGTAATGATTCTTCCCAATACCTACTCAAGAGATTGCGCGAAAATGGTGACAGTAAGAGATGAGTTGCAAGGGAATAGCAAGAAACGAGAAATTCTATCTAGCATCCGTGTCAAAGAGCGCTTGCTTAGTAGAACCAGAACAGGTAGAGAAAACAAAATAAAGAAGATTCGAACTCAAGGAAAATAAACGATCATCAACGTTGATCTGTACCTTAAACTTCTAGCTCAACAAATGAACGCCATGGAAGCACATCTTACCGGGGCTGTAGAGAGACGTTTGAGGATGATAGGGTACTGTGCGGGAACTGTGGGGAGTGGTGGCATGGGGAATGCTAGGGATATGAAGGAAAGATCTCTTTATTTTTTAATGTTGTTAAGTGCGTACTCTCATCCTCCATCGATATACTTGTCGGGCAAAAGTACGCAAGTAGTCTCTTTTGGTATTTATTTCTATGTTTCAGAAGTGAGGATCTTTTCCAGCATTTGTGAATCTTATAAAGCTAAAGGAAATTGGAATGTACCCCGTGAAAATTTTCATAAAAATTGAATGAAAAATAAAGGTTTGGTAAAAACCAATAAATTAGGTGCGTACTCTCACCCTCATTTCCCATATACAGAAAAAGGATTTAATTTAGTAATATTTGTGGAGCTGGTCATCGACTAGTATAGCATTCATTATATATAAAACTTTATTTCTTGTACATGTTGTACATATCTCTGAAACTGTCTGTTTTGTCCACAAAAAGCGCAGAAAATTTGTACTGTACAAGACCTGACAGGAGTTTATTCTGTATTTCCGAATGTGACACTTCTTGTGCACTTCTTATTTAGA
>JAGDQP010075450.1:0-10162 GCA_022664845.1 Lepisma saccharinum | reverse complement strand
ATAATTGGAAACTGTCTGCTTGTTAGTCTCATTTACGGTGAAGGAGTAATGCGCCTGTGCGAGAATGATCCCGCAGTAATAGGAGTTCCTTGTATTTGAGACACTACTCGTGCAATAAAAAAAATACCGTACCTGACTTATCTAACCTCCACTCCTCTTGGTTAATAAGAATAAAGTTTCTCGAGGAAAAATATTTTGGTGTATATTATTTAATAGTGTCAGTGGACAAAAAATTATACATCATTTCAAAAGTCAGTGAATAAGTTTCTTTGCATACAGTGGTCAGTGAAAATATTTCTTTCCTTGATAATTCGCGCAAAAAGTGATAATATTGTGCGGAATATTCAGGACCGGTACCGTTCTGCATTTTCCTCACTGCCACGTATTTTATAGAGGAACTTGGGATATTATCGGGTCACCGTTCCAGTACCCAGTCCTCTCCAAACATATTATTTTCGCACTATATCGTCCAGCAAGGTTCAGGTACGAGTTTCGGATGTCCATCACACCTCGCTCGTGCTACTGTTTTTCCTTCGGATCCCCCCACGGCGCCTTCATCTCGAGGGAAGTGGGGCGTAAGGTCGTCTCAGGGGATAATTGATAGCGGAAGTAAATAACCAGTGGTTCGATTAAAGTCATCTTCTGATTCATCGGAAGACGTGCTTGAACTTGGAACGTCCTATGTTAATGTCAATCCGAACTCAGGTGATTGTTTTAATGGTGGCCCGAACTCAAATGGTTACATTAATAGTGAGGGACGAACCGCAAGATAGTCATATTAAAGGTATCTGGTGATATTAATGGTGTCGAACCGCAGCAGGTCATAATAACTTTACTTTGTCAGGGCGAGCTACATGACTTTTATTTGTAAAAGTTCCAATATCAAAGAGGATCTCGGGGAGGGCGATTTCCTCTGGGTACGTGCCTGACTCGTTGTCCTATCTTGGCTTCAAATTCTCAGTTTCAAATCTCTATTGAGAGAAACAAAATGTCCATTTAATATGGTAAATGTTATAATTATTGTAAATAAAGAGCACACGAGAAGAGCGTACTTCGTCAAATTGAGATGAGATTTCTCTTTAACAAATTATCATGGTAGAATAGGCATGGCGCGTCTATCATTTACAAGCAAATCTTTATTGTAGCTGAAGGTATATACATAATACTATTCTGATTGTGGACTTCTAAAACCCTTTCCTGTGAAATCAGTAAACTAGACAAAGTTCGTTCTTTTATTGTGGTCTTCAAATGTTATATCAAAGATTCAAAGTGTTTGATGTATTTGTTTAAATTTATTCCTGCTTTCAACAAATAAATAAACACCCTACCACAAAGACGTGAGTTCTTTCATCGACGGAAATTTTCACGGTCGATGAGGTGCGATTGAGCCCCCCGCGGTTTCCGTTTTAACTTGTCTAGACTTTTAATTGTGGGGAAGCCAAAGAATGTAGATACCAACAACACTGGCAGGACTTCGGAGATAAATCGAAACGGCAAGCACAGCCTCACAGCAATATTGGCATTGCAAGTCTCCAAAATTGCAGTAAGTTTGAGATTGGAAGGCTGTAAACTTGCTACAATCATGCTTGTTGATGGATGCCAAATATGCTACAAACTTTGAACACCTAATTTGCTATAAAGCATTCAAGACAAACTTGCTATAAACCTTGTTTTTAAAATCGTAGTTTATCAGCTAGTTAAGAGATGTCACTACCTACTTCCGGAGATTGATTACGACGTGTAAGCTCTCGTAAATGAGGATCAGAAATGTAATGTTTTAGTGTATTTTCTCTTTCAATGAAGGCCAAGATTGAGACGTGTCTGAACGCCTTACTGGCGAAGACTTTACATGCACCCAGTTTGGTGTGTATTTGAATAGATAGAAGACCAAGATAAAGGAAGAAACATATGCACGGAAAAGTAAAATAACTACTAAATATTTATTATTTCTTTACATGAAATTTACAAAGTTTATCTCCATTATATGTCAACACTTCTTTACATGAAAAATGTACAACAAAATTCGAAAATTTACCATATAATTATCTACTATATTATTACTCTCTTTTCGACTTGGATTTTCCTTGTTTCTGTTTCGATGAGTCTGATGATTTTCTTCCACAAATTAGCTTACAAAGTCTTCGTAACACTAGAACTGTTATGGCTAAAACGCTAATAGCTGCTAGCACCAATACAGCAATGACATCTAACAGGAAATACTGGAACCAATAGAGATCTAAAGCAGCAGATCTCATATGCGGTGCTCCTTTATGTCGAAGTACATACTCCACCCAAAAGATGGCGCGTTCGAGAGGAGTTTCAGGTTGATCCTTCAAACGAGCTGATAGTTTCTTCACATTTTGTTTGTATCTGGAAAAAATAATAAATTACTCAAAGAAGAATCTGTAAAAAGAAAGTTCTGAATATATTCTACAAGTATAACATGTAAATATATATAAAAAGCTATGAAATTATCCCAAGAAATTTAGCCGTTTATGCTTTGTTTAGATTACTAACATCTTACCATGGTTAACGTTCACCAAGATCATTTTAGTAATGTAAACGCCAGTTACCGCTAATGCCTTGTTTAGATTACTAACATTCTACGATGGTAAAAATTATGGGTAAAACTAACTTGCGTTCACACTACCGAAATTAACTTGGTTATCGTGCTTGTACTAGCATTGTCAGTAAAGAAATAGGTTGAGGTTTCCGTGGTTAAGTAAAGAATCTGATTATTACACGGGAGAGGATTAAATTACAAAAAATGAACACAAATGAATTGATTGTAGCGTCAAATTTTGTAGATTAGGTCTGCCATCATTCTTTTATATTTTTAAAGTAGTACGCATCACTATTATACAATATATTTCAATAAAGAAAGAAATAAACTCACGAAGTGATTCGTGCCTAATAACTTGTGTTTAGACCGTCGTTTCTTACTAACGTTACAAGATAACCGTCGTAAGTTGATGCTAGTTAAATTTGAAACCCGCGTTAACGGTAACTACCGTTTACATTACTAAAATGAACTCGGGTTAATGTTAACCATGATAAAATGTTAGTAATGTAAACAAGGCATAAAGCAGGTTTCAATTTTAACCAGCGTCAACTTGCGACGGTTATCTTCTTAAGTTAGATACCTAGACACAAGATGGCCGTTAAGCGCAGCTCACTTGGTGAGTTCATTCCTTTCTTTATAGAAATATATAGAATCCTAGTGGTGCGTATCACTTTTAAAGTATAAAAGAACGATTGCAGAACTAATCTACAAAATGTTACGCTTTAATTAATTCATTTGTGTTCATTATTACAAAATTTAAACCTCTCCCGTATAAGCAGATTCTTTACTTTACGGAAAGCTCTACCTCTTTCTTTACAGACAATGGTAGTACAAGCACGTTAACCAAGTTAAGTTCGGTAGTCTAAATGTAAGTTGTTTTAACCATGATTTTTACCATCATATCAATCTTAGTAATCTAAACAAGGCATAAGAAGAAATATGTTATTAATGATCAGTCTTAGAAAGTGAAAACACGAGATCTCATAGCAGCATTTCTTTCGTTTGTTGTTTCTTCAGAGATACCTAGCTGGCCTTCCAAGTGAAAATCTCAGGACTCAATCCGAACGTAGGGCATTCCTGTTTCGTATATTTATAACTATAGGTAATCTAATATACAGTTTCATGAATTTTCTTTCTAAAAACACTAAAACCTTTATCCGGACTTAATGGGATCGGACCCATTCCGAATAAACTCAGAGTTACGATTTTTCATGTTATAAGCGCATGCAAATACAGTAGTAAAATGGTTTATTTTACAAAGGATAAAAATATATTTTAATAAATTGAGAGCAAATGCAGCATAACGCAGCTCATTTACACTGCGGAGAATTAATTAGACACGTTCACTTCTATATTATGTACAGATATTTTGAAACTGATGAAAAAATTATTTTTTCGAAAACCGTTGCTGATAAACCCGTGTTCCTAATAAAAGAGCTTTTAGAGCAATGTGAAGTATTTCACTGTTTTTATTTCCCTTGAATTAGTATCTTTAGCATTAGAGATGTTAAAAATAACTGAGAGAAGCCATTTCCGGGAACTTAGCAACTGAAGTCTCTTGCAGACTAAACTTGGTCGAGTTGAGACGTGTTTCAAGGAATTTTAATGTTTTTGAATTCTGACAGAATACTGAATAACTGCAGGAGGCATCCATTTCCCAGTTTTTCTCGACCACCCCATTTCCCTACGAAAAGTGTAAGGTGCTCCAGAAGAATGAATAATTTTATAAACAGAATTAATAATAATAACGTGTTTATAGTCTGTGATTGACTGAATATGTACATTATCATCTTTATATAGTTTCAGAGTTCAAAGTTGGTTTTAAGACATAAGTGATGTTTTCCTTCAAGAAAATTTACTTAGTAGTGTTATAAAGTGTTACAGTGTTTTATATAATAGTTTTACATCAAGAAAATTCAAAATTAACTGTGATAACAACATCAAATGCGACAGTGACAAGAGAGTTAAGAGTGACTGACAGCTTTGGCGGACAGAAACCACAGCAACCAATAAATAACTGACCTTAAAACATCAATTATTAAGACCATTAGACTGCAAAACTGTATTATATTATAAATATTATTATAAAACAGCAATTAATAAAACGAAAGCGCAATGGATGGGCATAATTAGCCATTTCCGTAATAGATTACAAAATACGAATACGATGTTGACTATTTATAATAAGCTAATCAACCCACATAAAATAAATAAGAAATTAGGCTCGAGATTGGTCAAAGTGACTTATCTGTGATATGATAAGAAGACACGATTTGTACGAATTAAGATTGCAGTTGAAAAGCTATTGGGAAGTCAAAAGTAATGTGTTTTAAGGAAATAATACGCTGTTGTCATGGTAAACTGGAAGTATATCGTCACATGTGAACTGTATTTATGGATATAGGATCGCATATGACAGTATACATATTGCAGTGTTTAAGGATTTACGTTTCTTCATAGTGTATTTAGAAGTATTCTAGGCTGAACTTTAGATACTACCCAGTAATATTTCTCTTACTAACAAACCTCAGCTACTTCATCATAAAAGAAAGTAGTTGTAACAGAAAAGTTATACATATTTTTAAGAGAGCATTACTAAAGTATTAAACCTGAAACGTGGTTGTACGAGGTTATCTAATAAAAGTTGGAAAAGAACGTAAACGGCTGAAATTACACTGAGATCGTAGTTACCATTTATCAAAGTTTTAATTTAAAAACACTAAACATTTTCTAACTGATTCTACAGCATAATTTTGTAACACGATTAAACGGACAACATGTATGTTAATAAATAATTAAATGACTGAATACTTACTGAGGATTTTGCAAAATTTCGTTGATAGCTCGCAGTAGATCCTCTCTTGTCATAGTCATTATATCCAAAGGAACTGCAATGCCCAGTTGAGCCACTCGGTTTATGTTCAAGTCTTGATCTCCGAAGACAGGAAGTCCTACGATTGGAACTCCATGATACACAGCCTCAGTTGTGCCTAGCAGTCCACCATGGCTGATGAACAGACGAACGTTAGGATGAGCTAAAATGAAAATATTCGTCATAATACAAAATTGTTTGTGGAGTCATCTGTGCTTTAAAAATGACAAGTATAAGGCATGACGTTCCCCGGCAACCACATTTTCTTGCAGAAAGAATAGGAAGGACTTTTGTTATAAATACGATCATTTACCTGCTGGACCTGAGAGAAACACGAAGAATTTGTCATAATGACCAACTGAAGGAAGAAGTGTTTTATTTAGAGTGCTGAGTTTTAAGTCAGTGACCTTTTTGACTAGACCGCGTGTACTGGACATGTAATAATATTAATAACTAAGACGCATTCATCTTTTGCAATAGCTACAGAATTGGGATGAACGAGTGGTGGATATTAAAAATATTTCCCTACACCAGAAATTTCGGTCTTGACCCAGCATCCTGAGGACAATTGGGGAGCTACTTGAAGTAGTGGACTGTGGTCGTGCAAGTCAGACATACGGCTGCAAAGAGGCGTTACGAACGCTGACCACTTAACCCTCTACTTGAACGTAATACAGCCGTCTGACAGGCCAAAGCCCTTAGGGGCTGTCGCGCCACCCATTTTAGTTTAGTTAGGAGGTCCGGTTGCGCTAATGTACATTATTATGTCGGCAATGTTGTTTTATGGTGATTTGAATTTCCAAACAAGATCCAACCACAAGAACACCAGATAGGCCAATAGTTGAAGTATTGTGCAAAACTAACGAAGGCCCAACGGGACGATAACATTTAGGCGATAAACACAACGTAAGGGAAACCATAAATAGTACGTTAAAACATACATTGGCCCAATTTTTGTTCCTATAACCTAAAACCAACACGCCAATGGTATAATTTCGCTTCCAATCCAGGAGAATGTAAAATGGCCTTTGGACACTTATTATCTGATTCTAAATTATCTGAATTATAGCCTTGCCGCGAACAAATTATTATTACTCGCTCGAAGGTGGTCACATTCATGCTTATTTCGAGCCATCTTTGCTTCAGAGAATTTTTGGGAACCCCCTACTTCCTTTGGGGAATCCCTTCCGTATCTATGTCACAATTTTGGAATAGTATGCCTTTTTGGATAGAGCAGGTTTCAAGTCCTTAAGGGTACCATGACACTTGAGTTCTAGTGTTAATGGTGTTGAAAACATCAAGCTCTAAATTCCATTTTGTCACACTTTCGGCAGTCTATAGCGACGAAACGAGGATTTGTATATCCTCGATGGTCTATTGTTTTTTTTTTTTTTTTGTTATTTTTATGTCAGGAATCTCGCGAGGTGGTTTTGTCTGTGTTATTTTGCAACACCCTGTATAAGATTCTAATTCACGTATTCACAATATTTTCTGCTTCATTAATCATTATTGGTCAAGTGTATGCAGAGGTCAAGAAAACCAAAGAGAATCATTTAAACCAGAGCTTTCAAACTTTTAGACTGACGTACCACTAAACCGAAATTAATACTTTGGTTTTACCATCATGTAATATCAAGGAATTTTCAATGCTAATCTTTAAAATAGAATAATTATACCGACGAGGCAAAACATTTAGTGTGCTTGTCTAGTAATCAGGAGGTTCCAGGATATATAATTGGTGATGACCATCCTGACAAATTTTCCTTGATTTCCCTCGGTCACACCAGGCACCTGAATACTACAATGAACCAAAAATACAAGAAAGTAAAAGTTTAACTTACAAAAAAGTTAATTTATTTCGGTTTAATAGCTAAGTTCTGCTTTCAATGAAAAGTAATATTATGTATTATAACAAACGTTACTCTCATAAACATGAACACTTATACTGGCTGTCGATTCGGCGCACTTTTGAAATTAGACCTTATTAGATAATTTAGGCTTAATATATTTTATAAACTTTATGTCGTACCATCTAACTACCTTCTGCGTACCACAGTTTGAAACCCTCTGATTTAAAGCATTTCAACGAACATCAAGCAGGAAAGTGTCGCAAGAAGCAATCCTGGTGTACATCACCGCCGCCATCTTGGTATGACCTTCCCATTGATTTACATGGGAATCGTTTTACTCGTTTTATGTCTCTCAGAAGTAGAATATTCACGTTCCGCTTCCACGAAATTTGCCTTGGTGGTTATTTTGACTCACGTAGAGTTTGGGTTTGTGAAGTTTCTTCAAATATATGAGTATAATGTATTATTAATTGTTTACCATATTTACCATTTACCAGTTCAGATCACAATATGTCAACAGGAAATTATACTGTTCGGGTGTAAAATATTGGATTTCTATAAAACAGCATGAGTCAAAGAACACATGATGAAACACTAGGCGAAAACAAGTTAAAAATTACGCTCCTCAGAGACATAAGACTAGTAAAACAATTCCCGTGTAAATCAATGGAAAGGTCATACCAAGATGGCGGGGTGATCTACACCGTTGTCATTGTCTGCTAGCAACTTGTTTTCCATTATCTTAACCATAAATTCGAGGTACAAGATACAAATGGCAATAACCAACCTTCTGAGTTCAGAATCCGGTCTTTGTTCATCGCTACTTTGATTAAGCGAAATAAAAAACCTATAGTTTATTTTGTCTTGAAGATCATGTTGGAATGACAAACTGCACTCTCAGCCGTCCCATTTTTATAACATTGAGTGAATTGCTTGTTACTAGTCCTATTATATTCTTACGTCCATGGTTTGAACTGCCGATTTGTCGGCCACTAAACTTACCTAATATATCTGACTGTGGTAACCATTTCCCTATTTTAACATTTTTGGGCTTGTTGGGCAAATCTTCGGATTCAAACTTCCAAACTACTTTTTGTTTTAATTGAGCGAAAACATCAAGAAATATTTGTCTCTTCTCTGGAGTCATTTGATCTGATCGTAGAGCTGAACCCATGCTGAAATAGATGACACCATCCTTGGCGTCGTCCAGGAACTTTTGGAGATCCTGCAGGGTAGAGAGTCAATATTAATAGCGAGATAGCCAATAACTATTTTTAAAAATTAAGTTTGTAACAGTCCGCATCACTTTCATAAATATCTACATGCATCTAACATTCTTTTACTCTCATTGTGTCATCATGGATTCATTATGTTCTTATTTTTGATATGCAAATAAAGAGAAGCATCTGGTTCTATTATTTTGCTCAACGTACCGACAACAAGTTCGTGCATTTATTTACACCCTTTCCCGTTTTTCTTTTAAAAGCGGTAGTAGGTCGAGAAACACAGAAAGGTCTTTAAACAACTATTTTCAGGTAAATTCACAATACATTGCGGACAGAAAGTGCTAAAAGTTTCTTTTCATTTCTGGACTACTCTACCACACACAGTGCCTTTGTAAGAGAACAATTGAGGAAGCGTACGGCCCCAAAGTCTTGCCGACATGTCGGGATCAGCACTATGAGTGCCGCGCTGACGGCAACTAGACCATTAGTGAAATAGCAAATCTCAGAAAGTCACGTTTGGAATATTAGCAACACGAAAATACCCGCAACGGAATTAACGGACAGGATGCTTGGAGAAGAACGGAAGAATCGAGAAACGAATCAGGGGGAGAGAATTTTGAAATTTTGGAGAGAAGAATATAGGTCATCGGTACACTGAGAGAAGCATGAGTGTCAACAAGGATTCAGTCGAAGTTTCGTTTTCATAGCAAACACGCCGGGAGTGCGACGTTACATTTTTTTCAAAAGAATTTCCGTGTGCTTTACGGGACACTACATCGTTTTTCTTTGAAGACGCTTCGAACGAAATGATAGGCTAAGGTTTTAGTTGTGCACTCGAAGTTCAGTTACCATTTTCGCTTATATTAATTCTCCGATTTCGTTTCTCGCCGTGCAACACCATGTGCTGCTGTAAGGGTCCGTACAGACTATATGTGTTTCGACACACTCCTTATACGTGTGACATTTGTGCTGTGTACTCTTGTTGGAGTTCCGTCACAGAAACAATTTGCATTCATCCACGAGTGGTGCGAGAATCGATCCCAGGATGCCTGAGAACCGAGGAACTTCCTTCGCTTGTATCAAACGTACAGGTAGGACGTAAACTCTCCTTTATAATTCGTCATCGCAAGGCCAAAGTACGCATCAAGAACAAGTCTTCTTCTAAGATCAGTCACCATCCGTCGGAGGACGGACATCCCTCCCGGCTATAAAGCGGAACGACAAGAAATTCTCGAAATTTTCCAACAATATTGACCGTCCATCTGTTTTTGCTGAAGGGTGGCGAATGTCACCACCGAACACTTGTAAAGTGCTGCATAGCCAATAATTTGCTTTCGTCCAACTAATTGGTGATCTTGGAATGTACCATGACTTTAGGTCAGAGACGCTACCGACAACTTTCTATGATTTTTTTTAACTAAACAGTTTTTTTTAGAAGTTAAAGCCATTTAGAGCAAATATGAGAGGCCTACCACTAAGAACTGTCAGAACCAATAATGTCTGTGTAGCCGTCAGTACACTTTTTTGAGAGAAACTAATAACTATTATAATAACAAAATACCTATTTTTTGCCAACATTGCATGACTTGTGTATATGTGGTCATGAAACGCAATGAGAGTAATTTGATTTTGTTTTTTTCTTCGGTCGTTT
>JAGDQP010075449.1:0-10162 GCA_022664845.1 Lepisma saccharinum | reverse complement strand
GTTGCACTGTTTCTTCTCAGTGTAGCTCTGAAATGATCTTTGAATGACCTGATACGTGGATCATGGATTCGAACTCAACAACCTCAAAAACCTATAATAATGTCGATTGAATGTGATTGCATTTTCTCAATGTCTTTGAAATGGTCATCAGATGACCTGATACAGCCATACTGACCTCGAATTCGACCTCAGTGACCCAGAAAGCATATAGTAGGTGATTGGACTTGATTTCTCGGTTTGGTTTCCTAGTTTTGTATTTCAAGTTGGTTTAACAAGCCTGCTAACCATCCCGCGTAAATGACCTTGAGATATGAGAGCAGGAGTGCGCCGAGTCGCCACTAGGCGTCGCATGACTTCCCGTACTAGCTGTGTGTAAGAGTTTCTCGCCACTCCGAACGTTCACTTGCTCGTCGAAGCTTACCATCGACAACACACCTGAATACCAGAGGTGTTCAATAGAATTAGCAGCGATTGTGTCCACCGCAGGAGTAACCAGCACTCTAAGTCTTTGCCGGGCTTCTGCCTCCGAATTTTCTATTCTTTAGATTACTTTGGAGTTTAAGCAGTAACAGCTTTTGGAAGCCACGTGGATCTCTTTCAGGGCTACCATTATCTCCGTAGCGTGTGGAATATTCGGGCCACAACACATGTGCCATTTGTTTGTCCTATTTGACATTTCCTTTTTCAGATTTGCAGTTTGTACTCATTGCAGTCCATAGTTTTAGAATTACATAATTATACGTATACCCCGGTTATTGTTTCTACAAACTCACGCCAATCCGTATTTATTTTTATTGCAATAGGTTATTCGAAACAAAAGATAGCAACTATCGGCTACTACGTATAAAGTCTTTCCTCTTGTAATAATTGTTAGATCTCCAAAATATAGGTATACGTCATATTAGTTGTAGAAAATAAAATGGCACATAGCCAGCCACGATTGCGATGTCTCGTATGCGATAAACCATTTAATGCCAGGCAATTAGCTTACATCAATAGAGATAAAAATATTATTAAACGTCAAATTGCTATCGCAAGACGCGAATCACTTAGTCATCCACCGCTGCAGTTGGATTATACTTCGAGATTGTGCTTGAACTGTAATAGCTCCATTACAAATGAAATAAGATTAATGGAAGAGGATCCGACTTGCCTTCGGTTGAATATATTAACACAAACAGCGAATAGTAAATGTATCTTTTGCAATGGTGCTAATAATGTGTGTAAATTATCAATGGCTTGCAGGGTGAAGATATTTTTCTAAAGAAATATTTTTGTACCGATAGATGTGAGAGTTTGCGAAGGACATCTAAATGAAAAATGCCTAGTTCCTGATATTGTAATACACGGTTTACGTTTTATCAATCGGCCATGTGTAATTAAGGGTCCGGAACTTTCATCATTTTTAGGCGAGCTTAGAATGTACGCTGCTCAAGAAACTAAAGGTCTTGATTTTGATAATTTAGATGATGACGAATTTAATTGTATTGCACCGATAACACGGAAACAATTCGAGGATCTCTTTACGTATTGCGACCCTGTTGTGGAACACTTAGATACATAACGAAAAAGTATTTATTGATGTTTTTATGCAAGTTACTGCAAAGTTTAAGTGACAGTTTTCTCAAGGTATTGTTTGGTTATAACAACAGGCAGTATGTGTGTAACGTAATAGATCTCGTTAGAAAATCATTACTCCAAAGATTTGTAATGGAAAATATTGGGTTTGAAGCAATAACAAGGCCGCAATACATTGAGCAACATGTTAAGGTGTATTTTAATATTCTGTATAATGCTAATCCTGATGTACCAAGGGCAATTGTCATAATTGATTCAACGTATGCGTACATACATAAAATTAGCAGTTTCCAAGTACTACGGCAGTCCTATTCTCTACATAAGCTTATACACCTTTTGAAAACAACATTAATTGTGGCACCTGATGGCTACCTTTTAGAAATCTTTGGTCCATACTTTTCTGACACCTATAATAATGATGCGCAAATACTGCGACATGAGTTTCACAGAGATGGGCAATTATTAAGAGAATGTTTCAAAACGGTGATATAGTTCAAGTATGTCGAGAATATCGAGATGCTACACCATTTTTACAATTGTTACGCATTGAACATAAAATGCCATTACTTCTTCCAGCTAGAGAAGGGCAACTTTCAACTGAAGATGCTAATAATACATGTATTATTACGAAGAATCGATGGGTAGTAGAGGCGAGAAATGGACATCTTCGATCTATTTTCAAATTAATTGGCAACCCAATCAATCTGCAATATGCAAATAAACTAAATGACTTCTATCGTATCGCTGGTGCATTATTGAATATGTATCACCCTGTAATATATATGGAAGGTGATACAGCCGAAGCTGCTCAACAACTCTTACAAAGAACATCCACTCCTAATGTGGTACAGGCTAGAGTTGAGGTAGATAACCTTGTTCCAAGAAATGGTCAATGGAGACGATTACACCATAACGATTTTCCAAACTTACGTGTCCTCGATTTAGAATATTTGAAGGATATTACTATTTGTATATATCAGATTAAACTTTCACCATCCTATATACAGGACAGAGTAATTAGGGAAAATGATGTAGAATTTCAAATTGATGAGAATATTAATGAACCTGGATTCATCAGAGTTCGAATTTTTCTAGATTGCGGCAGGCTACCAAACATAAAATATTCGTTGCTTATAGACTTGAAGAAGTAGATGATATGAGTATAGGAGAGCATGCTGAAGATGGAGAGGAATCTATCGATGGTTACTATTTCACCTGTCAATCCAGTGCTAGGACTGTGGGTACTTGTGCACATGCAGCTAGTGTATTGCGGTTTCTGGGTTATGCTAGACACCAACCTAACGTAACATATCCTGATAAATCATTGCTGCATACATTAGATGCAACTGACAGAAACCAACAGAACGTGCACATAGAACTCATCGAAAACTAAAACATTTTATTATTCACTTAGATTGCCTAGTTGAACGAAGATAAACCTTCTATAATTAGCCAGAAATTGACACCACTGTGCCTCAACGGGCTGCATTACACGATCTCTTGCCTTCATTGGTCGGATTCAATGCGATCTTGCCTTAACTGGTTGCATAACATGCAGTTTTGTCTTGACTGCCCAGAATGAATAGAGTCTTCATTTACGCTAGTTAACTGCAATCTTGCCTTTATTGGCCGGACTAGAGACATCTTGCCTTAGCTGGTAAGGTTGAATGTGGTCTTTCTTATAGAGTTATAGGTCTTCCGAATAAGATTCTTGCCTTACGTGATCGGATCGAGTACGGTCTTACGACAACTGGTAGGACTGACTGATGTGTTACCTTCATTAGCCGGATTCAACGCGGTCTTGCCTTCATTGGTCGGACCAAGAGCGATCTTGTCGTAATTTGTCGAATCAAATCTGGTTTTACATTATCTGGTCGGATTACATTAAATCTTAACATCACTGGTTGGATTGAACACGGTCTTACCTGGTCCGATTGAATGTAATTTTGACTTAACTAGTCGGGTTAAACGCGGTATTGTCTTAATTGGTAGATCGATTGAGCTATTGTAACCGCAGATTCGAGTTACAGATGCGCACACACATTCGGTGACTTGTGTCGTTTGAGCAATACTGCCTACTCTCGCACTTCTCCATTTTTTCTTAAGGTTGTTCGGCGCTTTTCTGAAGATTGCAGTTCGATGGAGCAATTGCAACCGTAGATTCGGATTCAGGATCCGCATAAGGTGAATTGTGCCGCTTGAGCAAAAAACTGCCTACCATCGACATTCTTCACTTTTCTGCAGATTCTTCAGCGATTTGCTGAAGGCTGTAGGTCAGTGGGGTATTTCTAACCGCAGAATCGAGTTCTGCGTATCAAAACACGTCGTGGTTCTCTCTCTTTCCAATTATTTTCGTGCTCGTGCAGGACCTCGATGTTGAGTACTATTACGTACATGCGGATATTTCCGAAGGATGTAGCTTGCGAACACTAGTATTTCTGTCCTAGGTCCTATTGACACTTTTGATGTACTCATTCAGGACTTTCATTCAGCAAAGTTTTGTAACATTTGACCGGGAACACATTTCTATATGGATATTTGCGGGGTCCTTTGACAGATATTTCATAATATGAATATTTCTTTCTGCCATATTCTTTTGTTTTATTTACCAAGAAACAAACGCTATGGAAGCGGATATAATAATTGAATCGTGTATAGCGAGTATACTGAGAAAGTACTGCAAATATATAGTTTAAAAGAATCCAAATTGCTTAATGATTCTGCATGTACAGTAAGACGATCAAACTTTGATGGATACAATTGGAAAGCTTTAATGTACGATGATCCATATCGGTCAACACCAGAATAGAAAATGTTATGAATTGTGATCAATCAACTATCTTGAAATTTTTCATTTGTGTAGCAAGATTCCAAATAGGTTTTATAGGTAACGCAGATTTTCACCTGTAACAGAACTCAGAGAATTCCTTAACAATCACGAAGATGAACTCAAGCAAGTTGCGACTTATAAAAAGTAGTTTTCTAAAAGTTTGGTTGAAAGGCTATTCTACATCCCTCTTTCCCTGAATCTTTATGTCTCAAATTTGCACATCTTTAACTCTCTATCCAAAATACATGCTCAAAATTAGACACAGATAATGAAACTATTCTTCCAAATGGATTGGCGACTTCTTCAACTCCTCCTTACCAGATATGTCAACCTTGGAAACGAGGAAATGCCCAAAATCAGCAGACAGCTGTAGAGAATGCAGCCAGAAACTTGAACTGCAATTAATGAGACCTAAAATCAAGGAACGAGCTAAACATATCAGAGGAATGAAAACTTTAGAACGGAAGATAAGAAGAGAAGTGAGAGAACCAAACCAAGACTAGGAAGGTATTTTATGCTGCAGAGAAGAAGGCAAATATCTAGCTTTCTGAAACGAACATTATATGTAGAAAACCTTAGAATTTTGTATGTATATTATGCTTGTAAAAACCAAGTGAATGACAGCTCTGATTTAGAATAATTGAAAATTTCTAAATTAATCTGAGGAGAATATTTTTGTGTTGTCTGCGCAATGCAAGGGAAATACGCTAGAAAAGTTCGAAAATTAATATGTCTGATGATGGAAACGTTGCGAGATATTGGATCTGCAGGGGAACAATGTATGTTTCAAAATACGAAAATGTGGTGAAAGTATATCTAATCTAAAACTGGAAGTCATCTCACATAAAAATCTATGGAACTTTGGGAAGTGATGAACGTATATGAGACACGATCTTCTCAGGATATTAAACCTGAAACTGTGGATAATATTCATTATCTGGTAAATAATAATTGGTCTCATGATGTGGATAACAAAATTTATCCATGCAGAAGAAAAGCTAAAAGGTGGTTTCTACATTACTAATTACAAGAAGAAAGTTCACGAATTTGGGCTGAGTTAAAATCAATAGATAATGGCATATAGGATATATATTAGCGAAGATTTACTTAAACGTCTTACTTATATGCATTAAAAATTGTCTTACAAATTACAAACCTACCAATATACAGGATTTGGCAGTACATGTAGGAAACGGGAAGGCAAATAGAAGATAATTATTTAAATAACAAAAGTGTTTAATATACCACGTTTTTAAAAAATAAAAAAAAGTATAAAATAAGTTCTAACCCAATATAAATTCTCCTGAGGATTTGTGGTTGTAAATTTTTAATAGCTATGAAAATACTTGTAAGATTTAGAACGAAAATCGTGGGCTGCGTGCAATAGATAATAGTAAGGAGTGTAGAGAGTAGATGTCGTTGAGAAAGCTGACATAAGAGTTCATATCATTTGCAATACAATAGAATTGTAAGTGACTTTGATAAACTATTCATGCATGAATTATCTATCGCACGTTTTTCGTTCTAAATCTTACAAGTATTTTCTTAGCTATTAAAAGTAATAAATCACAAATTTTCAGGACAATCTGTATGGGACTAAGAATTTGTATGGAGCTAGGAAAAATCACTTTATACTTTTTAGTACGTTCTAAAAACGTGGTATATAAAATCTCATTTTATTTAAATAATTATTGTCTGCTTTTTTTTCTTGCGCCTTTATATCGAATTTCGTTTCCCTAGATTCTGTGGTTTAAGGAATGTTTTGACGGACATTTTGTTCAAATATGGCGACTTTTTAACATTTATTATATTATATTTATTATACTTACTCATGAAGGTACAACTGCAATTAAATTTTCATTTCTCTGACTCGAATGATGTGGAAAATTATATTTAAGCTGCCATTTTGATTTTAAGATGGCAACATTTTTAATATTTTCGTAATTTGGTAAAATTTGGTAATATTTTCGTAACCTAATAGTAATATTGTACCTTCATACCAAATTGCACTGTGCTAGCTCCAACGGTTTTGGCTGTGTATTCTATAAAACAATGTGTTTGGCGGCCATTTAGATCCATGATGGGGACTTTTTCAATATTTTGTAATATTTTTAACCTACTGGTGTCCATGTACCTTCATTCCAAACTTTCATTTCTATAGCTCAAATGGCGTTAATTATTTTTGTGTCCGCCATTTTGTATCCAATATGGCGTCTTTGGAAACGTTTGATATTATTTTCGTAACCTATTAGTAATTTCCTTTCCTTTCTATTGCTCTATCCGTTTAGGAGGTGTATGCTATACAACAATAGGTTTTTCGGCCATTTTGGATCCACGTTTTCAAAATGCCATACGTTAATATTGCATTGTCATCCAGTTCTGAGCTATGTTTAAAGTTTCAAGTCTCTTGCTCATCGGAAACTTAGTTTAAAATCGATTGCAAAATTTGTACAGAACAGACAGAAAGCTAGTTAATTTCCTGGTATTTTGTTATATTTTGTACCGAACAGAGAGACATGAAAGCGAGTTAATGACAACGTGTTAAAAATAGAATCAATGAGACAAAAGCTCGAACCATTTCAACATGAATTGCCGAAGAAACTAATGAAGCCATAACATGTCTGGAAATTAACGTTATTGAAAAGCGAAATAGAAGTTAATTTCAAACAAGGGAGAAAATATAAGGAGACAAACTTGAACGTAGTAAATAAACAAAAAAGAACAGGGAATGTGAATGAATACAAGTAGACTGAAAGGTGATAAATACTGAATTTCGAAAATGTTTGTACATTCTTCTTAGATAGCAGCAGCAGGAATCGAATTAGGGTTATAAAGGTTATCGGAAATCGATAAATTTAAAAAGGAAATGCTGGAAGGAGAGGAGACGTAATATGAAAGTGTATGTTAGGCAAACCCGGAAGATGTTGCTTGGGAAAATGAAATAGAATGTATCCACAAACAATTAGGAGCTTCAGATTGAGGAAAGGAGAGATCAATAATAGAGACGTAAAAGTCAATAAAGAAACAGTTGATTATGCAATTAATTTATGTAAATCAAATATTATTATTGAGGAAAGTAAGCAAAAACAAATATTTGGTATAATCTAGAAGCTCGTTTCGAGGAAAGAAAATAATAAATATGAAATTAAAAGAGCGACAATGAATAAAACTAATACTATATTGAAAGAAAATGAAAGAAAATAAAGTGGTACTAAACTCTAAGTTAGAATTAAAGTCTAGGATCGAACCTTTGGAATTAACTATAACGTTGATGAATAAAGCAAAGTAAATATTGAATACTAAATTTTCAAAAGCAACGAAAGAAATAGGGTCAGAGCAGGATGTGCAATTCACGAAACTTGAAGAGATTTATCTACACGCTTGTGACTATTAAAACAATAAAATCATTTGTGAAACTGTATATATAACTAACAAGGCGTTAACAAGGTCATATCAGGTTCGGTGTGATGACATACTCACACGTCACATGGATGTATTTGTAAAACAAGGTAGCTCCATGCATAATTAAATAAGGTGAAAGTTAATCATTGCATATGTTTAGATATTATGTTGGTAAATGTTTAGATTTTTAAAGAAAAAAGATCATGAAGTTTCAAGGAATATATGAAAAAGTAAACAAATAGCTTTGAAATTATTTCGTAATTTCTGCAACAAATTTGTATGCGAAATGCGTTCATGCTATGTAACTGCGTGAACGTAAATAATATGAATCAAGAATAGAAAAGTCTTTATTTGAAAATTAAAGCAAAACATTTAACTGAATACATTAAAAATGTTGATTTTAGCATGCTTTGAATTGATATGAGTTTAAAATATTTAGCTTAGCAGTAAATCTGCACTACTTTCATTTGTTTATTATTAATCGCGCGTGAATTAAATTCTAGGGATTCTTGGTTTTATTCATGGTATAGACCAATTAACAGAAATAAAAGGAACATTATTCTTAGGGAGTTTTGTAAAGAGAAGTGATATATTGCGCTTCTGAGTTTAGCAAATAAAAATATTTATGAAATGGAATTAAAGTGAACATCAAATTCTGAATTTGCTTACCGTGTCTAGATAGAAACTAATAATCATACAATTTCTTCAAACTATTATATTCTTTACATTCATAATGTTATTTAGCCATGTTATTTTGGAAGCCATAATTTTCTCATTATATGGATTCTTTATAAGTGTGCACGTAATTATCTAACGTGATTTAATGCTGTAACTCCTGTAAATTACCTACCAATAGAATATTTTTTAAACTCTCATGTTTGAATATGAAAATAGATAATTATTTTGGATAATGTCGATTTACATTTTTGCTTAATTTAAATTTGCAATTGCTGCTGCTTAGCTGTAGTTTGAAATACGTACTCACAACGTTGTGAACCAATCATGAAAATAAACTATTGTATCAGTATTATTAATTCCTTAACCCATCGTTTTTCAACGAATATTCACTATTTAAGTTGTTAATACATGTGTAATTGATTTCCGCTACTGACACTTTTCGGAAGACTTTATATGGAGTGCAAAAATACTGAGCGTCTATGTTTAATGAACAAGTACTTGTCATGATGGTGAACAGAAAGTGTATCATAGGATATATCCTACAAATATGTACAGGGTTTGGAAACCCTAAGAATATTAGCTTTATAGTGGTTTACTTCTGACAACACTCGCGTCTCTTTACGAGGGGATTTTAACTATCTTTGTTGAGGATTAAGAACTAAAACTAATAATAATAAACTAGAAATTGACTTACATATTTCTCTTAGGTAAATCAATCATTAATATTGTCTGATAACTATGAAATAATCGATAAGATATTCATCAGAATGTCCATAATTACCTAATTAAGGTAATGATAAACAAATAATATTGAACACTTACAAAACCACCTTGAACTATTCATACAGAATAGTTTAAATATATACATAAACTCAGCGAATTTACAAGTTTGAAGAAATGTTTCCTGGGTACGATGTATGTAGAATAATATCTATTGTAAATACTGAAACACTAAGCTCATGAAGAATGTCCAAACTCTGAATGATATTTAATATCTGAAATGTTCATGAATGTTAAGTTCAAAATGAGGTAAAGTTATTACGGGTCAATCATGTATATTGGAATCGAACTAATGTGTGTTTTCACAAGACTGATTTATTAAGCCTTACTATTCACGAACTCAACAAAATATTTTAACATTATTGATCCCGATATGTCGTTCTTTAACTTAATATAAAAGTTGTAGTTCTAGAACTTGGTTAACCAATTAACAGATCTGCCTGTGAGTAATTGCATGACTGTCTTACATTGACTTAGATCTATAAATCATCCTCTGTGTATCATATTTTTGGAACCGTGTGGAAGTTTCCTTATAAGAAATATTTGATATGAAACACACGCATTTAAGTTCATTATTAGATGGTTACTCATATGTGACATTATATGTATTTTAGAGAATATGATTGGATATAAATTGACAATTAGTCAGAAAAATGTGGTTTGTAATATATCTTGACTCATAAAGTTTAATTTAAAAAAAACTTTTAAAGACATGCGTTTTCAAAACAATTTGTGCTCAAAACTCAAACTCAAATATGTTTATTCATGAATAAGATAAAAGCATGGACGCTCTCTCATATACAGTCATTTTATAAATGCATTAAATGGCGGGTTTTATCCCTTTCTTTTACATTATTTTCTTTAGTTCACAATGGTTCGTGATGTCCTCAAAAC
>JAGDQP010075447.1:0-10162 GCA_022664845.1 Lepisma saccharinum | reverse complement strand
TAAGAGATAGTAGGGAATTTCGCTATATAATACAACATCAATTTAGGACCCCTATTTTATAAAATTGTTATTTTTCCATTGATTTTATAATTCAAGATTTATTATTAGACACCCGTAGTCCATGTCCTAAAAGGATAAATTATTAAATTTTATTTATTTTGACAAGCAATATTCAGATAGGGATACCTTATGAGATTGATGCATTAATATCATGATCTTATTATAGAATGGGAACTACTCTATCTAATTTATTTATTTAGTCTCATTATTCATTGAATATCATGGATCATATAATACATATTTAACCATATTCGGCAACATACTGGTGTAAATCATGAATAGTAATAGATCATCCTATAATAAATTGCAATATGGATTAATATACTAAGGCATAAACATAGATTTTACGCACGAATATAAAGTTAAATATATTAGATTAGGTATTGAGGAATCGGAGTAAATAATAAAGTATTTCCAGAAGATTATATTAATTTAATCAATTTTAACAATGTCTTTTAAATAATTACTATATATACATCGTAAGAATATGCATGTATAAATTTTATTCTAGCTGCTAGATCATAATCATTTGGACTTTATTATCTATTCATATCCGTAAAACTGTTTGTTCAAACATATATCTACAATCATCATTCATTATCACTCTTCAGCAGCATCTAATTCACTCATCATCATCATCATGAATAACATTTACATTATTTATTATTATTATTACTAATGACAGATGCACTATTACATGGATCAGTCATTTTGTGGTGAATATGAAAATTATTATTATGCTGCCATCCTAATGTGTCAATACTATATTGTTTATTTTAATTTTATTTAATGCGATTTATCTCACAGAGTCAAAAAGTAACCTAGCAGCCCTCAGGCTGGTCTTTTTCTTTTCTTGCAACTAGGTTAAGACTGCAAAGTGGTGAATTGTTATTACCATTTCCAAATCTGGATTAATGCAGGGGTGGCTGGTGGGATAATGGCCTTCGGGCCTCCCAACGTGTATTGTGCAAAGAATAAAACGATTTTCTACAAAACATTTTGTTAATGAATAAATTAATATTAAAAAATAGAGCATTCGTCATGGAACCATATCGATCCATGTCAGTAACCGATAACTATATTAATCAATGTCGGTCCATATGGGCAAACCGATGTTTATTCAAGTGATGTTATATCCCTCTGGTGATAAAATATGAAGCTGGTGTTCTCAACACGCGGCCAACTTCGGTGACAAAGAAGTTCTTAATCGTTGAAGCTTGTTAACGTGCAGAAATAACATGTCCTTTAACGGGAAGGATATAAACAAATAAAGTGTTAAAGTTGATTGTGTTTTTCCCAAGGATTCTTTGATCACTGTAAGTACACAGACAAACCAACAAGTTTTATAGTAATATTTATTACGCTGGTTATCGTACACTAATGGTTAGCTATTTAAGTCATCCTCATGGCAACAACAATGACTTGGAAATTAATGCGATTTTCAACGATATATCAGAATTAATGTACAAAAAATTGCTATAATATATGTTTCCCCATTGTTAAATGATTTCTATGGTTATATTATTTGTCTTTTACGACACCATATTGAAAATTATGATTTCTGAAACTTCCGATTCAATATTGTGCTTTTAGCCATCACTTTAAAGTTTTTGTTAATAGTAAAAGAAAGTGCTTTTCACGTGGGGGGAAATAGCAGCTACAGGATATGCAACTGGAGCGTTTAATGTCGCGGGTGAGTGAAACCTAGTGTAAAATATCGGTAAAAATTTGTCCATTGTGTTACTTTCGGTTGCGGTACACCTATAGGAAGAAGTAGGTTGCAATTTAATAAAATTATCTAAAACTTTGAGTTCGCCTCTTCATGAACGAAATCAATGCATTTTGAACGTTCCTTTAAAGTAACTCAATTTGAACGCATTTCACGCTTTGGATTAAAGATTCCTGGTTAGGGAGTGATAACAAGCTCTTTATATTTGCTCTTTAGCAAGACCTGACTAGGGTAGTAGTCCAAGGCATTAGATTCCGTGTATTAACCCAAAACTCTGGGAAGAGTTTTGTCTTTTCTGTTAGCATTGAATGCGAAGGTGTCCATAGTGTCTTCTTACGCATTGAAAATCCGCGACCTAAAGTAAAGTTGTATCCGGATTTCTATAAACCTTCAGATCAACTTTCAGTGTCCATTCACGTAACTCTCTTCCAGTTAATTCCTTTACTTTTCACGAGCAACTACGGATCGAGCTGAGACAAATCCTCTTAATAACATTGTGAGGATCGAACCTTGGCCATCAGCCTATCAAGCTGATGTAAGCTGCAGTGATGCGCATCTGGTTAACGTTCTTATCGCCTCCTGAGCCAATCTGCCAATGGTAGATTGCCTTTCCTGCAGAAGTCGTCACCCACTTTCCTTTTCGTGGTGCGACCTATCAAGGGTCCTGGCTTTAACGCCCTAGAGCTAAATGATCCATCTAAGAGGGCTCTGACGCACCCTGGGGGTAAGGGATTGATTTTCAGTCTTTTACCCCGACAGCTTAGTTGGCCATGAAACCTGATCAATCCTGATCCCTATACCTCACCTGAAGCCTAACCCTGATCAACCCTGAATCCTAGCCCATTAGCGGAAGGAGTTACCTCACCTGAGCCCTAACCCTGATCAACCTTATACCTCATCTGAAGCCTAACCCTGATCAACCCTGAATCCTAGCCCCCCAGCGGAAGGAGTAACCTCACCTGAACCCTAACCCTGATCAACCCTTAATCCTAACCCACCAGCAGAAGGAGTAACCTTACCTGAACCCTAATCCTGATCAACCATGAATCCTAGCTCACTAGCGGAAGGAGACAACACCCAGTGTTCAGTAGCCAATAGTCAGCAGTCATCGTCATCAGAGGGAGCCAGCGGCGGTGGTGGCGTCTAGGACACAGTTGGTGACAGCAAAACGGCGGATTTGCAGCCATCAACGCAGCGATCATCCCGCAACCGAAAGCAGGACATCAGCCTAACCTACCAGCGGAAGGAGACCACCTCAGCATTCAGCAGTCATCGCCAACGTCATCAGAGGGAGCCAGCGGCGCCGTCGGCGTCTACGAGGAACTCCACAGTCTGTGACAGCGTAGCGGCGGATTTGCAGCCATCAACGCAGCGATAATCCCGTAACCGCAAGCAGCAGCCACCAGCGAAGAAGTTTTGTCCTCCTCATATCGCTCTCCTTCTCGCCGGTATACTAGTCTCCTCGGCCCGTCATTTGCACAGATCTACAACAATAACATTCTTTTCTCCACTGGAAACGTGATCTGTGTCTGTTGGACGTGGTTTTCTACCTGCTTCACCGGTTTCTTGATATCGTCACCACCACCGAGACGCAGTGCATCCTAGGACACCTGATGTTTTTTCGCCCCACTTTCAATGAGGGAACCCCTAAATATATCTTCAATAGCGCAAGGTCTGTTGTGAAAAAGGGCTTCAATAACTTGTCCATTATCCCTCAACATCAGTGGCTTGTCTCATGCGCCGAGGTACGACGAAATCAACTAGTCCCACGCATAACTAACGCATTCCCAAAGAGCGTCTCTAGTTCTACGTGATGGGTTGGGCCAAGAATCTTTCATAACGTTGGTTACTTCTGTCCATACATTTTCAATGGGGTAGAAATCAGGTGCACGTGAGGTCCAATCGACTAATTCGATATCAGCTCTACTTTCTAACCAATTTTGAACTCGACCGGAATCATGAATGGTGGTCTTGCTGTAACATTATCACTCCATCTGGATATATCATACGAACGCTCTGTATCATCACATTCTCCAAGATGTGGATATACTTGGCGCTGTCAAGGTTCCCCTCGATGGTATGTAAAACTCCCCCTCCGCGAGATAAGATAAAGATAAAATCAATGTTATGGGCGGTAACCGCACCCCTCCACGAGAAGATACCCAACCCCAACAAGAGACTGTTACACGTCCACTCCTACGTGAGTGATTCACTTTGTTCTCCTCGGTATACTATTCTCGGCCCGTCATTTGCTGTTGAAACTTTCTTCTCGTTTGTAAAGTCCACATAATCCCAACGTCGATTTTCATTTGCAGTAGCTTTTGGGTGATGGTCAACTCGATGTGAATCCATCAACATTTCACTGACTGCAGCCTGTGAGATTCAAGACCAACCTCACCGAGCCTACGACGAATAGTCCTGCAAAAGCCAGAAAATCCCCATTCACATCTCAATTGGGCAAGAAAGGATCTCTTTCGTTAAAATCTACAACTATAGCATTCTCTTCTGCAGTGGAGTAAGCTTGCTTTGATTGTTATCTCTCTAAAATGTTGTATATATCTTTTGTAATGTTATATGTTATGTAAATAAATAAAAAATATATCTATAAAGGCTCATCTGTGAGTACAATACACCTATAGTGTATTAGTAGTAGTGAACAGTGGTGAAGATAAGGGGGACTCAACCCCCGCAACATATGCTATTCGCCCCGCACCAATGGACGGGCCCATTAGCTAGTTTTAAAGAAAATAACATCATAATAAGCTGGTAACACTGATAATTGGATTGTTTAGACACCCGAGCTGTTGCTAAATTGCACGAATTTTCGAACTTAGACTCTAGAGCTTTTGCATTTAAGATGTCCAGAAGTGTATTTATATTGATTATCTTGCCAGTTTGTGTAGCCAGTAATGTTTTTGAGAGCTATTCGGCAAGTGTTATTATTTCAAAGTGTGATACTTTAGCTGAAATACAAGCCAAGGTGAATCACACAGTGGGACGAAACATTATTAGGCCATTTACTTTTATGAACCCAAAAATCCCCGGGGGCATTTGTATTGGTAGTTTTCACGAAGATTTTCAAATACCTCACACGAACCAAGTTCTGGGTCTAGGTTCGTTTGGTAAAATTTGCTGCGAACGTTCAGACAGACTTTTTTCCTCAAAGTCAGCTTTTGAAAAGAGCACAGAGCAACGAAAGTAAAATTAATATTATGGTAAAAGAAAAGGTAGATATCCCCTGTGCGATACGCACGAGCCGTGAACGGCGCATGGGGGATGTGGAGGTACCGCTCCACATTTTCTTGACCTACGGTACTAAGTGAGGTGGAGTGGTCAGTCCCACGCTAGACTGCCTTTACCTTCCCAAAGTGGCCAGGAGTAACAAGGACACTCCGGTACTCAATTTGATAGAAGGCTGAGTGCACCTCGGAGCGCCAGGCATGGGAACACTTAGAGAAAATTCTCCAGTGATTTGAACCCGGGACGTCCGAATCGCAGTCAGACGCGCTACCGTCTGAGCCACGGCGACTCATGGTGGTATATTTATTATCTATTGCATGGATTCATGTATGTTTACGCTTGTTAAAGTTGTAGTTCTGTTATATTGCTATTATTACGTGAATTACATTCACAATAAATCTCGTAAGTTGTTAATTCAAAATGCGTGCGATATTATTCCGAAACCAAGCTGTCCTCTACAAGTAAGTTATACTCTTTCTCGTAGGATATTAAAAGTCCAAAGGAGGATAATAACAATTGTCCCAGAATGAATTACGGTGTGTTCGGTGCTGATACAAATAGTGGCCTTTGTACATTTTCCTTGCATGTTTGCCTTATCCAGGTGTATGTTAGGGTGCGAGGTGATGCAAGATGGTATTTGCTGTGCACTCAATTCTGTAGGGTAACCTCTGATATTAGAAGCATAATCAACCGACATACTGCATTAACGTATTACGTTAGAACACTCCCACACATGTTGGAATGAATAAATTTCTGCTGTAGATTTTACATTTTGGTGAGTAGATAAAGTAAATTTTACTCAATATAACGAAGTTTCGAGTAATGCAAGTGTAATAGGTGATTTAAAGAAACATTTCGAAACTTGACCCGTTTTAGCTCTGGTTAAAAGTGGTGTGGATCTCGTTTAATGAAAAATATTGTCTAGCCTGGCTTTTTTTAACCCGTCTTCGCTCGATAGACATACTGTCCGGGATTTTTGTATCAAAATACGTGTCTTTTATAACATGCAGTAACAGTAATAGTATTACTCCGTCTTCCACCGTATTTAAGTGTGATGAATAAAAAAACGTTTGAATTTGAATTTTATTTATGGTCTTTAGGCATCTAAGGCTCGGGCCAGGATAGGCACGAAAAAAACACTTAAAAAACCTCAGTCAGTATGGTAGGCCACTAGAATTGAACAACTCAAAAACGTATTTAATGAATTAATGATGACATGACTTTTCGTAGCAAATTTTGGATTATTGGCTGTCGCTATGTTTAACCTGAACGAAGCGGAAATTAAATTTACACCATTACTGTAAAGAAGCCTTCTATAGTATACACAAGGATTAAAGAACTGGCTAGACCCTATCTTGTGTTCTCAATACCTAAATATAGCTTACACTCCTATATGCTCATAGAGTATAAGGATGCTTTACTAAGTAAAAGTACTCGTTAATGTGGGTTCATTGGCAAAACTTATCTAATCTACAGCTGACATATTTCTGGTAAAATGATTATAGGTTTATGTAATATTAAAAATGAACTTAAATAATTATCGTGTGAGTATAAAAAATGATGTCATCATATCACGTTTGTATTCTATGAACACGGACACAAATTCATTTTGGAGGTATTTTATATGAGAAATCACACAACACAGTCTTCGCATGTAGTTAACAAATATAGAGAATTACCACGGAGGGTAGTACGATCTGAGAAAGGCGTAGTTCTAGGTAACAGGCCTGTTTCAAAAAGATTGCCCGATACATACTTAATAAAGGCCCACTAGTGAAAGTGTGTTTTAAGCACGTCTCCTGTAATATTACAACCACAAGTACTATCCAGAGAAAAAGAAAACTATAGTTAATTAACAGTTCCTTGTGGTCCTTGAATTTCCTTCGTCCTGTTGAGGGGGCATTTAAATTTCGTTTTTCAATTTTTATACTTCAAGCATAGGTTAAAAGTCTGCCACCATCTTGTTTCCGTGAGCGAATAATCAAGTCTCTTGCTTACCTATCGACCAAAATGAAGACGTTAGTCTCTTGCAAGCTACCGCCATAAACGTTAACGAACGGTCAGGAATCGATGCTCGCACTAAGATGGCGGACTGACGTTCTGAAGCCTTTTGTCTTATCCTGAAATTCTAACATTCTATTAGTTGTATAAACGTTATATGTGGGGGAGGGAGAGTCACATACCTTTTGTCAATATACGCAATCGTGACGGGCGTAAGCCATAGTGTTGTTACCGCCCATGAAATTAATTTTATCGTATCAACATGCGTAAGTTATGTTATTTTCGTAAACTGAAAGTTGTCATCGGATTCAGTGAAACAAATAGTAAACTTAAATTAGGGGCAAAGGAACTCCAAGAAATTAAGGGGAAACAAAGAAAGGAATCTTATTACACGCTTTTTATTAGCTTACCCTGTAATTATGTTTGATCTCTGGTAAAAATTTTGTATTTGATTTTTCACTCACTTTCCATCATCTCATTTCTTTAAAATTTTGTAAACTTGCTTGCTTCCGATGACAATACAATATTCAATCATTAGATACACGACAGAATAATCCAGTTAACTATAATTAATTTTAAAAAAATAATGATTTAATACGGACTTCTTTATCCTAAAATAAATACTAGCCTGCAACGATGCTGTGTTTTGACTGGTTGCAGAACACTTTAGGATTTTGGTGTACGAAGCTCAATATAGAAAAAAACTTAAAAAAGGATTTATTTTTTAAAAAATACGCTTTTTAAGCAAAGAAAAATGGACTAAAATGTATAAAACAGTAAATTTATGAATCCGAAAATAAAAGCGTGGATGCTCTTGCTTACCTTATCATAAAATGACAATATCTAAGAGCACCCACGCTTTTATTTTCCAATTCATAAATTTATTATTTTTTTACTTTTTAGTCAATTTTTCTTTGCTTAAAAAAGCGTGATTTGTTATCCTTTTTTATTTTTTTCTAGTTGCATTTATTCATCTCATTTACATAATCACAGAATTGTTAATACATTCATTTATTTGTCAAGATTATTTATTTTTAGTCTTTATCTCTTGAACACACAAAATAAAAGCAATAAATTGCATGTGCTATTTCTCTGGTGACACATATATGAAAATAATGACATGAAACCTAGGAAAACCTACAATCACTTCCAAGAAATATTATCTAAATATAGAAAAATCCGTTTAAAGTGTCTGTATTTTATCTTTAGCTATGCAAAGATATATAGAGCTACTTGTCAGAACTTTAACATACAAAATAAAGAACACTATACTGATAAATTACTAAACATCTTGATTTAAAACTGAAAATAAGAAAACAAATCTTAATTTGATAAATAAAGCCATCAAAATAGGGTCATAGATGCAATACACGGTACAAAACTTATATATTATAGTGTTGAATTATTGTTTCTCTTGACATATCGTCTCTACTCAAAGAAAACTGAAGAATTAGAGAAAAACGACAAAAACATTTTAATTCCGAAAAAAAATGAAGAGACAAGCTTAATCGGCCCAGTCTGACAGATTCCGTTGAATCTTACACAGTTTGACCTTGAATTATCCGCCACAGACTACAAGCCTTCTTTTAATTTCTTCTTTTTTTTTCGTCTTTGCTTGCTATGTGAATCAGACCCGGATCTTTTGAATATTAAGATACTTCTTTTAATGGAACAAATACTCTTTCTTTTTATTATTTATTTATTTTTATACGTTATCTTGACTTAAAAGTCTGGGAATTGCGATTACTTAGAAAGGTCTGCGATCTTTAAAAAGAAAACAATTATCGATTGACTTGCAAAGTAACTTAAAGTAAGCGATTCGAAGTAAACTAAGGGTGGGGGAGCATGTTGCTATCTCACATATAGGCCGAAAGCATGCATATCTTTACATACGTACGTCCACATTCATACGTACAGTAGGTTTTCCAAACATTGTTTCTCAGAAATCTGTCTGATGCGTGAATTTTGTAATGGGCGTAACAAAACAGCCCTGTTTAAGACTCACCCATTAAGTGAATTAAGTGTTCTTCTTGGAAGAAAATTTTCGGCGTATGTTAATACTCAAAAGAGTTTATTAGCTGCAAGAATAACTGATGTTGGTCAGGTTTTGATACAATTTATTGAACATGAAAAACTCTTGTTTTCGCTTCTTCTTCTTCTTCTTCTTATCCTTTTTTCTCCCAAATCCCATTTCCCACCAACCTCATCCTCCTTTCACTTTCAAACTAGACATTCAGACCTCCATCGACGTATAGATAAACTGGAATTCCTTTCTTTTTTCTCTCTCTTTCTTTCTGGTGGAGTGTCAAACAAAAAAAGGAATCAGAAACTCTTCCCAAATGTTTGAGACCTTTGATAGCAGCGAAGGTCAAGATTATCTCAACCTGAAGAAAGAATATGCTCCTGCGGTACAGGTGAAATATGGCCTTAGAAATGGACGTATGTTTCTTGTGTCTGATGACGTTTTTTATGAGCCTATGTACAAAATGTGATAACGTTCCCTAGGCATAATAAAAGAAAAACTTAAAATTATTCTATTGGAGTTACACGTACACACAAACCACCAAACATAAAAACCGAACAGTTATAATAACATTTTGCAGTTTATGGGGGCGTGTGGACCCGCCCACAATACACGACTTTAATAAAAATAATAAACATACAGCAAAATATTTAATAGTCGTTTTATTACATAATTGTAATGACATGCCTGATGGAAGAAGCACCATTTATTTCAGCATTAATCACATCATAATGTTTTAAAAAGTTACTATGACTACACATTACGTTTCTTTATCATTTCATTTAAAAAAAAAGACAAAGGTTAAGAAGCAAGCATGTGCAACTTATTTATTTATTTGGTTAGTTTCTGAAATTGGCTCTCCCAAGATTTTAATTAAACTTACAAATAAGTTGGCGAAATTGACATTGTTCCGGACACATTGTTTATTGTTTCTTTAATGACTTCTGCACACGAAACACATCATTTTTGTTATTGGTCGTGGTTAAGGTGATAATTTTAAGAATGCTTTCTTAACTTATAAATTTAATCTATCAAAATCTAAGCAGATAAGCTAACAACTAGAGGGATGTATAGAGACCCCTTAGGATGTATCATTATGTAAATTATAC
>JAGDQP010075445.1:0-10162 GCA_022664845.1 Lepisma saccharinum | reverse complement strand
TCTTCGGTAAAAGCTACAAATGTATTTAACACTAGAGTTCCAAATTTTCGAACTGTGTTTTGTACGTTTTTTCTACCTATCACGAGAAAGGTGATCGCAGCGTTACACCTTTTATTTAATTACAAGAAAAGTATTACGTGAAGAGAATTAAGATTCTCACAAATTACAGCCAATAGGTGCATCTACATATCGTGCACAGGAAAATTTTCCACGTGATCTCATTTCGGAGATACATTCGTATAAACATCGAGTTTCCGAAAAAAAAATCGCTTTTTCGCTAATTTGTATGTTTTTCTCACCGCACATTACATACGAAAATTTTATTTGTCCAGTATTAAAAAGGCAACATTCTAACAATTCCAACAAGGTGCGACAATCCAATATAACTCTTGAGGTTAGGTCAGAACCGCGAAGTCAGGGGCCAGTAGGATTTTCGTGAGGGATGCGCATTTGGAATAGACCAGGGACATTTTCGATATTTTTCCGCTAAGCGAATTTTTTACTATGAAATATGACACCAGTATCCCCTAGACGTCATATTCTACTATGAGGTCTATAGCAGAGCTACATAGCGGATGGATTCAAAATCATGTGCTCTGAACAAAAATCCATTCGTTTTAGCGCAGCCAGAACTTGGGAAGCGTGCTAAGTCTATCTATTATGAGGCATATGGTTTGAGTGACAACGTGAGGCACAGGTAGCCTATTGGAGTTTCTTGAGATGTTTATCAACACAACTTGATATAGATTTCTCTGTTTCCCTTTCTCTCTCAATCTTGGGTCGCTCTCTCCCATATGGGTCATTTTTTAAATCAATGTGGTCAAAAAGAAAAGTTCAGAAAGAAAAAAAAATGCAAAATATGTATTTATCAGTATAATCAACACGAACTATGTAACATAGACCGAAATGTGAAATAATATGTAAAATAAAGTTCAAATTAAAGGATGCTGTTGTTACAATTCATGAATATTTCTATTTTTTTGCGTTCTACATATCTGCAAATAGAATATGTAATTACATAAAAATCCTAGTTCTCCTTATGACCTTCCAAATGCAAAAGCCGACCGTCCACCAACCTGTACAGAGGAAAATATTTTGTATTATGTGGCAAGTTCATCACAGAAAATTGTTCCCTTTTTATGTTTTTTTTTTTTTCCCCCATTTATATTCTCACAGAAAATCGTTCTTTTATATTATTCTTTTTCCGTTTTTGTATGTATGTTACCACAGAATATTGTTCCTTTTTTATCATTGGATCTCATTCCGAATATGTATATTATTTTAATATCTAGCTCTACTAGATCAGTTATTGTATCTAATTAAATTGGCAATGATCATTCATTCGCTCTTGGATCCGTGCCTCCGAGCCAGGTTTCGAAGCAGCTCTGTGACCATCATTGTAATGTGTACTGGCAACTTAATCTCGATTGCTTTCGTATGTAATTCAGCCATTATGGGCAGATCTAACGTGGCTTGACGCTGTGATAATGTTCGACGAGATTCTACCAGACCTCCTACCAAATCCTCCCAACACACGCCAACTGTAAGTTATTTCCGGTTAAAAAATTGTAGAAAAAAACTGTATTTATACGCCCCTCTTCATGACTTTCCCCCCCAAACTGAAAATTCTGGCGGATCCTGGGATAATGAGAAACAATTTCCATACTTATTTGTTGTGACCAAGGTTGGAAGTGACAGTAAATGATGAAGCTACTTTGAAATTTCCCGAGAGACCGAGAGAGAGAAGGGGAAGGAAGAAGGGTATTACTGTTTTTCTGCTCAGAAGAGATAAATGTTTGCTATTTTTGTTCTGGTCTGCTGTCTTCACCGAACGAGATGCTGACAGTATGTTGTATTAAGATGAAGGACGTGGAGTACTCCTCTAGCTATGACTTGCAGTACTTGATGACTGGTCAAGGTGATTTTCTTTTAATCTCTTGGGCGAGGAAGCAAGGGAAGAAAGAATACAGGACGTTACGAACGAAAGTTGCTTCGGAAGACGTTGAGTACTATCATATAGTTGTTAGAAGGAAAATTGACTAATGATAGGTTGAGTAGCAACTTAGTTTTTTCTTCTTTCAACTTCAGGAATTGAAGTCATGGACATTACTTACACTGCTGTCTGTTACCTTGATTTCTGTCTTCTCTATTATTAATGCTACGCAAGGACATGTACGTATATCAAGAAGAAACAACTTAAATCAATTATTCGCATTGTTTGCTAATACTGAAAGTCATGCGGTACGTCGTAGTCCAGGACGCTCCTGGCCTGTATGGTATCAACGGTGTTAGTATATTCAATCAATGTGCTTTGATATTAAAATCAGCTGTTTATGGTTGATGGATCTGGAATAAATTAGTTAACGAACAAAAGTAACGGAATATTTAAAAGAATTGAAGAAGCGAGCTGTTTACTCAATTTTTTAATTCAAAGAAAGAGGGATTTTGATAGGATTTTCAGTTCGGGGTGTAAGGCCAGAATTAGGGGGAGTTTTAGCAGGGTTTCTATTGACCTAAAAAATTTAAAATTGAGGGTATATTCGCGAGAATTTGAGGAGTGACAGTCCTACTGGGGAGTCTGTCAGAATCTCTGAAAGAAAAGTAACTGGAGTGGACATTTGCTAACAAGAAGTAACTTCCTGAACGTTCAAGTATGTCACCTCAAACGTCATCGTTAAATCAGAAAAACAAGACTCTTGAAATGAGCACATCTAGTAATGGATACTAACACAGTTCAACACTACTAGATTCATGGACTATCAACTGTTTCATAGTTTGTTCGGATGGGTTGTACTGTTTGAACTAGTGCACTTTTTTTTCGTTCGGGTAGGTGGTGCATCTTACACTTGAACTGTGCGGATGGCCGGCAAGAGTGCAAGTAGTCTAATTCAGTGTAATCACTTTCTGCCACTTCTCGGGAGTGAGTGTAGCCGAGTGCAGACAATTGACAGTCGTGTTGCGTTCTCAGTCTGCGTGGGATGGCAAAAACACCTGCCCGTTAGAGTGAGGGCTGTGCGGGATTGGGCAAATATATATTGTGACGTCACATTTTTAAAGTCAATTCTGTACTATCTTACATTTCCAGTGCAGATAGTGCAACACTGAGCTGAATGCCCGAACAAACCTAAAGTGCTCGGACATCTGTGCATTTTGTTGTCTGCACTTTCGTGAATACACGTCGGAGACTTTCACTCATAATGAAGCAGAAGTAACCTGAGCCAAAGTTGTCTAAAGGCCTTAAATGACCTTGGAAGAGGTACGAAAATCATTTGCACCGGACAATCTTGGGGCGAACCAACTCTCATAACATTTGATTTTATTTTATTTGATATATTTCATCACAACTACCAAGTAGAAATAACCCAGTTAAATTTGCAAGAGATATTTTACTTCGTTAAATACATTAAATACGAATATGAATGTATTTGGTCACGTAGAGTGTCCCTTCATCATTGACGCATTCCTAACGAGATAGTTTCATCCCTAACCACCGCGAGAAATTTGCTATCACGGGAAGAATGTTAATGAATTATTTCAAAGTTATTCCAAAAATAAGTTTCGGGATGCCATTAGCAAAAGTAGTTAATGTTCATTCCTTTGACAAATGGCAATATGGACAAAAACATAATGTCTTGCCTATATTTCAACGTAGTTCCCGGTGACATTGAGCCACTTGTATCGAGTTGAAGAGGCCCCTCACGTAAAAGTTCGTCCCCTGCATACCAACACAGTGGCGTACGGCGCTTTTTTACGTCGTCATTGCGAGTGTGATGTTCTCCAACTAGCACCTTACAACTAGGAACAAGTGGAAATGTCTTCGTCCCAGAGCTTGAAGTGCGGAGAAGGAGGAGGGGGACACCGTTCCCTTACTTTTTGGAATTAGCGTTCTGCGTTTCCTTACTTTTTTTTTTTATTATTGAGTCATTGACTATTTAAATGAGTCAATCGCCGCCACTAGGTACAAGCGTTCGTTCCCTTACCTTTTCTAACCCACTTCGAGCACTGCTGGACTCCATGTCAAGACTGTAGTACCGAATTTTCCAGACGACCTGCTGTTGTCGCTGTCTGCTGTTCAGATTAATTTAGTTGAGATACTGTTTCACCATCCTCCGTGCAGTTCTACCTGGAGCTCTGCGACTTCCACTTCTTCCCAGTTTTGAAGAAGGTGTTATATGGGTACCATTACACCAGCAATGATGATGTGAAAAGCGTCATTCGCTAGTTGGTTCCTATACAGAGCATGGGCTTTTATCAGAGGAAGGAAGAAGCTCCTTCGTCGTGGTACATGCACCGGTACGACAAGTGCTACAATGTCAGTGGATACTGTGTTGAAACAAAGAAAAGTTTTTATCGTCTTTTCCGTAATTCGTCCCCTAACGACACTGTGAAGCTTATTTTCGAAATACTCTTCTCGTGTGTAAAGTATGTTACATTTTTTCAGCTGTTAAATAGATAGGAAATAAGTGTTATTTTTTTAACCTTGATTACTATGGTCGGAATATTCGCACATGTTAGTACTGTAGAAAATATAGAATAAAATGAATTATTGTATCTTAATACATGTGAAAATTTTAATCAATGGGTCATTTCCAAGATGGGCCATTCCACGTCAATTCAGCACACCTTTTTCTCTATCTCACCAATTCTGATTTGTATGTTTTTTTTTTGGTTTATTGCTTGTACTCGTGTAGTATATCTTTTCTTTCTTTCTTTCTTATTTTTTTTAAATAAAAAAAGCTTTCTGACACAGTGGTTTTTGTTCCATTAGCGTTCAGAAACCACAAAAACAAAATTTCCGTGTTGTTAATTTACATCATTTCTTATTACTCATCAATGATCAGTGTTAGAGAGCTCATTGTAAAGCTCTTGTAACTTTCGTTTGATGCCACTTGATTGAATTGCACTAAAAGTTTTCCAAAAATCATCCCGAAATTGTTCAAAATCAGACGCTCAAAAATTTTCAAAAATTCTTATATGTTGGTCATATTTCCTTACAGCTACCATGAAAATTATAATTTTGGACGATAATAGGATCGCAAGATATATTTTCTTCATATGCCTGCGGAGGAAAGGCACTTACGTTACATATTAAGAATTTGAATTTTATTTATATGCTGGTTCGAACCTAGCTGTAGACCATCCTGAGTGAGATTTTCCAATGTTTTCCCCGAGTTTCACAAGGCGAATGTAGTACCTACCCTGGCCGATATCTTCCTCAGTCTCTATTTACCCCTTCCTGGTATTTGCCAAAGATGCCAAAAGGCCATATATATATATATATATATATATATATAAATAGAGATGCTTCATTTAAAATTGTGGATAACTGTTTGAGTTTTTTTATGTAATGTTTATATGTCCGCTGGCAGGTTTATTACTTTTGTCGCGTTGTACTTAGAGAGATCGATCCCCCTGTAGAAACATTAAATGGGTTGGGTGGAAACCAGCTTAAAGGTCGTACTTAGAACGTCTACATCACATCATCCGATGGAAGGGTATGTTGCCTGACGATCAGGTCACAAAAGCCTTGAATAAAATTGGAACTGTAAACCACAGGAACATACACAGTAACAAGAACGAATCGAAAGCAAAATTGCACAAACATGCAGGAAATTCTTACCCCACACTACCAAACAGGCGTGCATCGCATCGATCCCATTAACACGTGCCTGTGTCTCAAGATTGACAAGGTCTACGAGAAATCAATTTTACTTTGCTACATACTGTATTTCATCGAGTAGCGCGTGATTCAGTTCTCGTTGTAAGGTGAGAATACTGTTGTTCAACTAACAAGCAAGTGCGTGAGTATGTAAGTATACGGATTGCTAAGTGTACGAATATGTCAGTGACAAATTTGTTTACTGAATTGTAGCATAACGCGGTTTAGATACGTTTCGTATTGGACAACATAATTTATTTTCCTCTGCAGTGTCACATTTTCTGGTATCATAAAGATAATCTAATTCGTAGAAAGATAACAGGTGTTATTGTTTTATCTCGTAAAGAAGCTTAAAGAAAAATGGAATGTAGAAGAAGGTAGCAGAAATGCTGATCACTGTTGACATAGTAAAGAAGAAAAAAGACTTGACATATGGCTGTGGAATAGTCGCACGTCATCGTTTGTGTGAAGATGTGTGTGTGTGTCTGTGTTAATTTGATGTTGATGTCGAGGTCTGGCAGCTCCGTCACTATTGATAACCCTGATCCTGAGTAGTTGTGACGAAGAAATAAGGCATTTCGTTAGTTCAGTAGCATGATGAGTGCAAAGTTCTGAAGTCCTATCTGCCGCTGTATCTAGTATCTTCTACGTGAGAACATGGAGTCTTTCCTAAGTAAGGTATGTATGTTTCAGTGAAAGATTTTAATATTTTCTTGGTGCTTAGTATTGATTTAAACAAGGAGAAACAGTGTCAATTTTTCTCTTTCGCCTCCAGGTTTTATCATTATGTATGATAAATTGAACATATTCGGCTATATTACGTCGCACCATAGGCAGTAAAGAGCGTGGCAGAATAGTGAGGAAAGAATCCAGAATTTTTGTTTTGGTCAGCCTGAGCCAAAGTTGTCTAAAGGGTTGAAATAAAATTCAGTTTTGGGTCTAGTGACCAAGATCACTGACTTCGGTAAATCTGTAGGACGTGGCGAAGATTCGAATGTAGTTCTCTGCTGCTATCCGACTGCGTTTTTTTTTTTTTCCGTCAGGATTTTTCTCTCACCAACCGAATAACGGGATGATTCAAAGAATAGTTTGCCTGGTCACCACACCACGTCTTTCTCAGAGCTGATCACTCACTTTTGGTGACGCGGACGTAGGTGGCCCGGCAGCCAAGTCCGAAACTGTACCCGGTTTTGACCAGAATGTTGCGACAGACTTTGCAGCCCGATTCTTGACCCAAAAGACCATCTGGCGACTTTATGATCGTATCTTAACCCAATTGACCCAGTGGCCCAATATTGACCCGACGACCCTGTCTTCACTTGATTTTATCTGGTCTTGTTCTTGTGATTTGAATCAAACAATATTTCATTTGTGAGATTCACAAGTTCTAACAGAATAGCGTTTCCGAGGAGAGAGTTATTTGCACACCCCAAAGAATATTTTTATTTTTCTGGGGATATAAGACTTTTTTCCATTCGTTTTTACTATTGTTATGAACTTTTCGGCGTCGTTTTCTTGTGCTCTGGGGGTAAAAGCCCCATTCCTGGTCACACTCGAAAGAAACACTGGTCAGACAGACGCCAAAAGACATAAAGATAGAATTAAAAACCCTGGTTTGCCCTCCAAAACTTGGCGCAGTAACCTGTTTCAGCACTATTTGCCCGCGGATGTCATACGTAGATGTTTGTGTTAAACAGATGTATAATACATAATGTCTGTACAGTCTACCCAGATGTCTATACAGTCTATATGTTCAATCAAAATTATATATTTAAAACAAGAAAATAATGCTTTGGATTAAAATATTATCAGCACGCAGTGCGACATGAATCGATCCCTTGCTTTAGTAGGTTTTCTTGTGTTTGGCTTCTGTGCTACGCTATTTCTGAGAATACGTTTTCAGGCTGGCAATAAGGAAATCGAGGTGTGTGTAGCTTAAAGATAGATTTTTTTTTCGTGGTCTGTAATCCAGAAAGGAAGCAACATTGACTTATTTTTTAACTTAATAAATGTACTTAATTTTTAAGCGATCTGAATTAATTTTGTGTACTGAAATATTGCGAACTGCTACAATATTATTATTCTTGCCATATAAAACAGTTCCAGTTTCTCTTATACGAGGGTTATTTCATAAATAATGCACATGCTGGTAATACTACATAGTGGATGATGCAATCGAAGTGAAAGTAACGTTAGTTGTAGTTCATACCTTGTATCAGCAGAACATGCACTCCTGTGCTGTCTAGTATTGGCCGTTTGAAAGTGAGGAGTAGTTGAAATGGAGGCTGCACGTGTCTCGGGTACTGTGATTGTTGAAGATCTTACATTAAGATCGAAACTTCATGTGGCAAAAACCCCACAGAAATCCAGAGTGCTTTTTTCGAGTGAAGTTTGGGATGTGTTCATCGTGGACATTAGTACAGTTCCCCTGGGCCAATCGTTTTCGTGGTGGTCGTGTGATTCCAGAACAGGATGATCCAAGAACAGGAAGGCTGATAACATCAACAGATGAACGAAATGTGAAATTTGTGGCGGATGCTCTTGAAGATGATCATCGTGCAACATGTGAGGAAGTTTCTGAAGCCACGGAGATTCCCCCAACGTCAGTATTTCGTATGTTGACAAATGATATAAATAAGAGAAAAATGCACAAAACCGAACTCAGTTGCTCGAAGCTGGAACACTCATTCGCCCGCACCTCGCGAGTGTTGTAACCAAAAAGCCCCGCGAATACGGATGGGAAGTAGTTCGGATATGAATCCACCAGACTTCGACTTACGTCCAAAGTTGAATGAACGTGTGCGTGGGTGTCGTTTTCCTTTTCTGGGAGAGCTTTCTGCCGATGGTGCCCGAGCCATTCGACAGATGAACAGAAGTGTGGACTTGGATGGAATAGTAAAAGCTTCTCAGACATTGAGACTCATCACTGAGAAGCAGGGAGACTATATTGAAGGATTGCTAAGAGATACTGTGAATAATAATAATAAAATAAACATGTAAGTAAATAAACTGTGTGCGTTATTTATGAAATAACCCCCGCCCCCTGTATATAAATCTACCGTAGGATTTAAATGTCTTCGTTTGTGAATTGATTCAAGGCCTCTACTGGGTCCTAGCTCTATTTATCATTAAGTAACACCATCGTCGTCATCACGGGATATCTTCAGAAATAAAAGTATTTGGACAGTTGTTATAGTTGACTTTCGCGTAATTTGAATTTATTTATGTCCTTCACGTATGACTCAAGGGCCTAAGTTGAAGGTACCATCCCGGCATTTCCCTGGTTTGACTGAGGAATATTCGCTATTTATTTAAAATCATCTTCCTTATCCAGTAGAACGAAATAACAATTTTCACGAAACTTAACGCTTTACCATCGTTAACATGCTATTATCCTTTTTCTCTCTCTATGATTGTGTATTGAAGAGATGGAACCGGAAGGTTTTAGATATTCACGAACCGCAACTGAGTTCCGGTGTGCTCCGGTCCATTTCGAGCCCTCGTTTATCAGTTTTTTTTTTTATTTCATTTATTGAAAATTTACGGTTTGTAAACCTTTTGATCTTAACCAGCAAGGATATTGTAAGACTGAGCATTTGTTTTTTCAGGTAGCGACATTGGATTCAAACTTTAAAGACATTTCAGACTATAGCGCATCTGACTATACGAATCGGGCGGCCCGGGTTCAAATCTCGGCCAGGACACTGGGGACTTTTCTCGCAGTGTTCCCATGCCTGGCGCTCTGAGGTGCACTCAACCTCCTATCAAATTGAGTACCGGAGCGTCCTTGGTACTCCTGGACACATTGTGAAGGTAAAGGCGGCGAGCGTGGGACTGACCACCCCACTTCACTTAGTACCGTAGGTCAAGTAAATGTTGAGCGCTACCCCCACATCCCCCATGCGTCGTTTACGGCGCGTGCGTATCGCACAGGGGATAGCTTTACCTTTTACACCATAATTTAAGGCTACAGACCTGACATCTGTAAGTTTATTGTGTGCGCTGATGAAGGAATGGCAAACGTAGCGACCTGCTATTAATTCAAGATATTTGCTCGATGTGGCTTGAGGGAAACCAAAACTAAAACTGTACAGATAATGGTAATAATTCTGGATATTCTAAGATGCCGGACTAGTCCCCATCTCTTGTGTAATGGTGAAGGTAGTGTGTGTGGATCTGCACTGGGGAAGCGTCGCTGGTTCAAACACTGCTCCTTCCTTAATTGCTCGGACAGATGCTTAATTTGCATATTATGGGCTGAACTGATATGATATAGTCATACAAGCAAAGGAGTGGGTACGGCAACGGTCATGGCCTTCGTCTAGGTGTCCTATCGACATGGCCCTAATAAAACTGGGGAAAATCCTTTTAACGATCAACATGACCGAAAGCAGGCCTCGAAACTACTTGCCTCCGCAGGATCCGAAGTCCACGATCGTGACCAGAGCCTCAAATGTTGTACAGGTCCACAAATGTAGAATTAATAATAATAATAATAATAAT
>JAGDQP010075444.1:0-10163 GCA_022664845.1 Lepisma saccharinum | reverse complement strand
GGTAGCTTGTACATAAATTTTGCACGAGTACAAAATGTAAAATCGTAACTTTTTCTGAGTTACTGTTACCATTTGCTTCTTAGAACGAACGGTTACAAAGTTACCACCGCTTTTCATGCTGCAAGTTTCAACTCTTAACAAGGAAACGAATTTAAAGGATGATTTGTTTTTAATTTCAGCTTGAGGTAAAAGTTTGCCACCCTGGTAAAGGGAAAATGGCTATAGGGAGTAAAACCAAGTGTTGTATATGAGCGATGAGAGGACGGGCTACACGTCAGCCATCTTGTGTCTAAAATTTTAAATCGAAATGGTATTATGTGCCATATCGTTTTCGGCTAGCTCTTTCCCAGAAGTTCAAATGTGAAGTCGTTTTTCACCTATGTTTATTTGCTTATTAGATAGGGCGAACCCGCATAGGAATTTTGATTTAAATTGAAAGAGTATAACCTACATTTTTCTTTGACAAGTGTGACAACTTATTGCAAGCTTAGCAAATCTAGCCAAAATAATTTAAACGCGGTTGAATGCAGCAGCCTATTATTCCTTTCCGGTGCGTAAGGTCGTTGCCAAAAAAAATACACTGAATAGCCAGAATCCAATTCCAGTACATTTTGGAAGTTTGAAACATAATATTTTTCATAATTAAGTAAATATAATTTTCCATAGAGAAATAATAGTTCTATTCATTCATATAGCTTTTAATAACCACTATACAATATATCATTAGGCCCACAGATGGCTACATTTCCTCTAGGTTCTTCAGCCCTAAAAAGTTGAAATGGAGGACGGATGACCAAGTCCTTGGAGACAGCATGTAAGAGGAACACTGGAACTTGGCGCGAGGTGCAAGGTTCATGATGTTCGAGCCCTAGCGTGGTGGGTATTAGGGTCGCCACCAGCCTTATGGATGAACTTGTGCTTTTGCTCGGATTTCACAGCTTTTTGTAGGTGTATAATATATATAATAACTTCACTTCGCTGAGGGCACTGCTTTCAGAATCCCATGGCGGACTGCGCCCCCAAATTGGGGAGTTTCGTGGGACTACCCCCCATTTATCGCAACCAGACTCTCCGGGGGATTGCGCCCCCATGATGCAGATCTTCTTCATACCCCCGAAGGACTGCGCTCCCATAGGGGAGGTTTATCCCATTTATTGTAACCTACTCGGGATGGTACACGTTCATACCAAATTTCATTTCTCTAGCTTCAGTGGTTTGGAAAATTGGTTTTGGGCTGCCATTTTGGATTATAGATGGCGACATGTTTAACATTTTCTTATATTGCCGTGACCAAATCGTGATGGTACACCTTCATACTAAATTACGTTTCTCTATCTCAAACGGTGTGGAAAATGTTTTTATGGCTGGTATTTTGAATCCAAGAGAGCTATTTTTTCAAAATGTTGTAATATTTTCCTAAACTATCTTTATACCAAATTTCGTATCTCTAGCTCAAACGGTGTGGAAAATTGATTTATGAGGCCTCCATTTCGGATACAAGATAGCTTCTTCGGAGACATTTTGTAATAGTTTCGTAACTTACTAATGATATATACCGTGCCGTCATACTGAATTTCGTTTTCTAGCTCCAGCCGTTTAGGCTGCGTATTCTACGGAAATTTCGTTTTCGAGGCCATTTTAGTTCCAAGATAGCAACTTTTTTAAAAAACATTTTGTAATATTTTCTTAACCTACTAGTGATGATGTATCTTCATACCAAATTTCGGTTTTATGGCTTAAGACATTTGGACTGTGTTATTCCTTGAAATTTTACGTTTGGCGGCCATTATGAATACAAGATGGCAACTTTTCAAAATGACGGATTTTCCCTTTACCTGTTTATCATCCTCCACCTTCATGCCAAATTGCATGTTTATAGCTTATCCCGAACACCCTAAACAATATGGTGACTGAGTGGGTATGAGTGAATGTATGATTTAGTAAGCCTAAAATACGCAATTTCTGGGGTCCAAAACTCGAATATGCTTCTAGCTACGAATATAAAATTTTGCACACTTGCATATATTTGCCATATCTCCTTAGCTTCGAAAGCCCATATTCACATTTTTAACATTTTTTTTTTCTTACGAGGCCTCAAAATCGCCGATTTCGCCAGAAACTGTTGTTTCTGTATAACATGCTTCTGGCAATGCTAGCGTTTTGTGACACGCAAAACTTCGTGGGACACGCAGGAACACTAGAATATAGTGCGAGGTGGCAAGGTTCATGATATTCGAACCTATGGTTGATGGTGGTGGGCTTGGTGGGTTTAGGACCGCCATCAGCCTTATGGTTTGAAAATCATGAACCATGCCACCTCGCGCCAACTTCCAGTGTTCCTCATACATACCGTCGCCAAAGGAACTTGGCTCATTCACCCTCCATTTCACCATGTTTCAGGGCTGAAGAAATTGACTGAACTTTTTGCATCTCTGGTGTTTTGCTCGGATTTCACAGCGTTTTGTACGTGTATATATGCTCACTTCGCTTCCTTGGGGCGCTGCCCTCAGGAACCCCGGACGGGCTGCGCTCTCTTTATCATAACCAGACTCTCCGGGAGATTGCGCCCCCATGATGCAGACCTTCCCCATACCGCCGGGGGGCTGCGCCCCTGTAGGTGAAGCTTGGCCTTGTTATTGTAACCTACTCGTGATGATACACCTTCGTACCAAATTTCGTTTCTCTAGTTTCAGTGGTTTGGAAAATGGGTTTTAGGTGGCCATTTTAGATTAAAGACGGTGACATTTTAAACATTTTTTTATATTGTCGTGACCTAGTCGTGATGGTACACTTTCATATCAAATTTCAATTCTCTATATCGGAAAGTGTGGAAAATGGTTTTTGGGAAGCCATTTTGAATCCAAGATGGCGTCTTTAGAGACATTTTGTAATATTTTCATAACCGACTAATACTGATGTACTGTAGTACTAAATTTCGTTATTTTAGCTCCAGTCGTTTAGGCTATATATTATGTAGAAATTTCGTTTTGGCGGCCATTTTGTATCCAAGATAGTAACTTTTTCAACATTTTGTAATATTTTCTTAACCTACTGGTGATGAAGTCTTCATACCTAATCTCGTTTCTCTAGCTTCAGCCGTTTAGGCTGTGTATTCTTTGAAACTTTAGGTTTGGTGGCCATTTTGAATACAAGATGGCGACTTTTTCAAAATGTCGGAACTTTTTCTTCACCTACTTATTATCCTCCACCTTCATGCCAAATTTCATGTTTCTAGCTTATTCTGAACACCCTAAACAATATGATGAGTGAGTGAATGAGTGTCAGTTAGCCTAAAATACCCAATTTCAGGAGTATAAAACTCGAATATGCTTCAAGCTACGAATATGAAATTTTGCACATATTTGTCATATCTCCTTAGCTTTGAAAGCTCATATTCCTATATTTAACTTCTTACTCACTGGGCCTCGAAATCACCGATTTCGAGTAAACTCTTGTTCCTGTAAAACATACTTCTGGCAGTGTGGACGTTTTGTAATGCGGAGAATTTGGCTCCATGCACTGTCATGCATGTTATGATTTTATGACATCAAATGTTTAATAATTTCTGTTTGATCTTAATTGATCCCTACATAGTAATTTAATGCATTATTGTAAAATAAAAGTTTTAAATATAAATTTTGCACTAGAGGATGCAAGTGTTGTTAGGAAATTAAGAATGTGTCTCGTTTCAACAAAGAGTCTAATCTCTTAGGCTGGTTACAGCTTTACTAGATTTTATTTTAGTTCTTCTGAAAACCAAATGAATTAGTCTATAATGTTACTTCATATGTAAGATGCTGTTTCGTTACATTGTTTCTAGTGATTGCTTTGTCACACCTTTGTTATATTATCCTATTTGGGATGTTGCTTTTATAATTTTTAATTGGTTTTGGTAAAGGGTATCTACCATCGATTTTTACTTCTACATAGATTTTAAACAAAAAGCGGGTTGATGAAAAATAGTTTTTTTTAAGATGAAAATAAGAACTAATTTTGGTTCTTTTTAAACAAAATCACTTAACCGATTATAGTAATTATTACTGCTTTAATACGTGATACAGGCAATACGCATGTCCATTCGGCCAGTTGCTTGCTTATTCCTAACCCACGGTCAGAACTTTAAAGTTTTCTTCCATGGCTATGGTCAAAGCTGGACATGAAGAAGGCGTGAAAGGAAGGTGTTCCCATACTTAAAAGAACATATTCGAGAGAGAATTTATAATTAATTTATAAAATCATGTACATAGGAGGAAGTTTGAAGTGGCATCCACTTACTTCAGACAATTAATATCGGTTTAGTTTCTCAAATCAATTTCTTTCCCTTAGTTATAATGTGCTTCTATCTACGTGCCTACAGCTGTTTGAAACAGTTTCCAAAGTTCTCAATTCAACAGAAAATAAGAGCTTCAATTCCAGTTGTCCATTAACTGCTTTGGTGCGGTAAACCACACCAGGCAATAGTGCTACCTCATCTCCGTGTTTCACTGACTTAGCCTTGTGTAATTCAATCGTTTTACCCCCTTTGAAACAATTTCGAATCTGTCAGTTTTAAGAGGAAAAGTAATTACACGGTGTTAAGTCACAGATGGGGAAGTACTGTGACCTGTTGAATCGCAGGAGAGAATATATAAGCATACGTAAGTCAAGTCCTGAATTTTACTCCAGGTTAGGACAACGTAGTTTTAAACAACGATATGTGCTCTGACTGTAGTACATTATAGCACAAGTGTTTACTTGAAGGTAACAAATTATACCATAAGTAATATCGTACGAGCGATGACCGCTGCAATGACACCATCTGACGAGTGAATAGTGAAGTAGACGACACGTGCTATAGCTGAGTCATATGGGGCACTTGCTGGTACTGGAGTGTGTAGAAGGAGAACAGTCTAGACCACGTTTTCGAAGTGTGGCTTGAGTTTGATCATGCCAGTGTCGGCGGACCACATACTTCATGTCATGCTGTATGAATTTCACCAGGTATATCCAGCCGGCGCAGAGGCACGAAGCATCAATGTCGTATAGGCCAGGGTGCTGTAGATGAGCGAAAGTGCCAGAGGTTTTTTTCTGAGGACACCAGTCTCACCGATAAGCCACTAGACACCTGTGCAGCAGGACAACAATGCCCTGCGAGCCGCGGTGCAGGCAAATCCAATGGAAACTGTTGAAAACTGCCCAGCGAACTCGATGTCTCACATTCGACCATTCATCGTCATCTGCAGGACCTGTGGTCCATAGTGCTCAATGAACGTACAGAGGACACATCTTCGAGAGCACTACTGTCACTGCTTGGCGGTACAGAGATGAGGTACTGGAGACCTATTTACTACATATTTTCGTTTACAGTCCTTATTAAGTTATGTGTATCAATTCACGTACAAGAACTTAAATACTTAAACTGCAAAAGAAGGCCCTTCTCCTTAACTTTACGTCTGCAAAGCCCTTCATAAGGTCTTCTGTTTGTAAAGGTGAGGCATTCTCCTGCTTGACGACCAAAATTCTCAGATCGCCCATTCTTTCCTGTTCCACTGAACTCCATAAATAGCTTTTTTATTCTCTTCGAGACAGAAAACGACCATCCAATAGATGCAACAATCATATATAAAGTACAAAGTGAGGGAGGGAGGAAGGAAGGGATAATCATGACGTTTTCATTTTGAAGTATCGAGCTATTGCAAAGCCCATGCCATATACGTGTTTTGTTTGGAGTTTGATATGGACGTGTAGGTGTTGATAGAGAGCCACTGTAGTTACCGCATGGTGTCAAGATAATGTGAATTGTTTAACAGGGATAAGACATTCTGTGGGTGTGCCTAGTTGGATGGGAGTGAAGTGTATCGTGTGGTGTGATTGGTACATTAGTAGCCAGAAGGATCGATAACATCTTCAAGCACTGGTAGGTCTAACTAAATCTTCATGAATCTGAGCTATCCTTGTGTCTCTTGGGTGCCCTGAGACCATGTAGGTTGCTCGGTTTTGAACTTGTTGGAGTAATGTATGATAAGATTTGGCACCATGTTACAAGCGGTTATCATGTTTACATTATATTAAATTGAAATTTTGTCATTATTTCGAATAAGTGCACGATATTTTATCAGAATATTATAATGAGGTTTTCTCACAATAACGAATAAATACATGATGTCTTGTCAGTATATTGTAATTACATTTCTTCATTATACCGAATAAATGCATACGTTTTGTCCAAAATAGTATCGATTTATACTCGCTCTATGGAAAAATGTCATGATATGTTCTCATTATGAAGAGAAAGAAACATCTTGTTGTGTCGGTATATCATAATAAGATTGTATTATTATAGCAAATAAATGCATATTCTATCACTGTATTGTGATGAGATTTATTAGTTATTTCGAATAAATGCAACCTATTTTTTCTGCATATTATAATGAAATTTATTTATTATATTGAATAAATGCTAATGTAATTACGTCAGTATAATTATATACATATGGTTGGCAGTAGGACTGCAAATCTCTCGAAACTGGAAGTTCGGATTAGACTGACGGTAGTAGAATGCTCTGAATTCAGAGTATCAGAATTGTGTTTCCCTCAAACCCATCACTCTGTAACAGTAAGAACAGAAAGATTAAAGTTTATTCTTTCAACCATCTGAATGTTTCTGGATCTTTAGGAACTTCTGAATCTCCGAGTGTCTCTTTAGATACAGTCCGAACGTTAAATACTAATCGGAAATTTTGAATCTTTGTACTGACCTCTCAGGAATTTTCCCTTTCTGGTACTGTCCGAAGTCGTGTGGAGAAAATATCCGGGACACTAAATTGTTGAGTGATTTCTATTCTAGGAAGAAATGGATTATTGTGGAGATTAATCGCACTGAAATTTGAGAACCTCTGTCGAAATTTCTGAAATATTCGAATGAGGGTGTCGTATTTCCTGCTCATGAACTGTTGACATACGTATATCTGTACTTTCTCTAAGGGCTTCTGATTTGTTACTTTTGTTCGTGTCTTTTGCTTTTCTGGTAGATATGTTTGGTTTGTAATAGTGTACCGAGGTGAAATATTTGCCGCCTATACTGTTGGGCTATTATCTGGATGAGTGAACTTCCTATATTTCTATTTAAAGACTCAATGTACTGACGAGTTTTCTATAGATATATAATAAATTAAGAGAAAATCCCAATTACTGTAAACGGAGTTTTGAACAAACGGTGAAAGTTTAATTAATAGATTTTATTATATATATTTATATATAATGACTGAATAAAATCAAAAGTAGAAAAACAAAATATTAGTCTAAAGAACAATGAAACAACTAGTTACTCCCAGTAGTGTTTCCTCGGTTCGATCCCAGTCATGCTGCCTGGGTTTTCTGATGGACAATCACCAACCATGTGCGTGGATTTTCTCGGGGGTTCTCTCACTTCTTTATTCCATCAATTCTTCCATCCAGCCCTGAAGCTAATGACAAATATTTATTTCATTTCAAGGTTAGTAAGTTTTAGTACATACTCGTAATAGTATTTTCTGTTCTTCATATTTAATTAATTTTATTAGAAACTATGGCATATAAGACAACTTTAACCATTTTAATTGTAAGTTCAATAACTGATGAGAATCTCCAGACACCAGACACACGAACACGAGAACCAACAATAAAATCGGGGGAAGTTACTCAAAATTTGTCTGTTGCTGAACATATATTTTTTCAGATACAATGTTTAATTTCATCTTTAAATTATTGGTAATTCAGTAAGCAATATAACTTCAATTTAAAACAAGTCAGACTTATGATTCAACTAAAAATATTACAAAAGCTCTGCACTTGATTGAAATTTGGCCACGTAAGCATTATTATTATTTACTTTTAATATCTCTGATTATACACTCTATTATTCGCCATTTTATTTCGCCCTTCCATGTAAAGATACCCTTAATTTTAACTATTTCGGAATTTAGATGTAAGTAGGCCTAGCAAGTAGGCAAGCTTCCTGCCCCCACCCCCCGCTCCATAAGAAACCTCTGCATATACACACAATTTTCGCCATTATATTACGTCATTCCCGTTACAGAAACACTTATTATCAAGAATAAGCAAACTTTCATGTAAGTATACGGGTTTTCCCAACAACTTTCTTTTGTTCCTGGACTTACACTTTGACTACTTTAAAGTTACAACGTTTATTATAAATCTAGCACAATTACAAAGCGAACTACAGCTACAGCCATCTAGTGGTAGATCTAGAAACCAAATGATCTGGTTAGGAACATAGTACCCAGACTAAACGGTAGATGGAACCCAAGTTATTCCACCAATCACGATTTTTTTGGACACGGACACAACGGTCTGGAATAGTAAGCTCCCTTTTGCTATAGCCTTGAAGTAGTGCCCTAAACATAGAATGTCCTGTTAAGGCGGGACCATTCTCGCGCAGGCGCATTACTCCTTTAAAGGTAAATATTACTTCTAAGCAGTTGCTTCCAATTGCCAAATTCTAGTATTCGTAGCATGATTCCGCCATACCTCCTCTGTGGGAGGTGTTTACCCCACAAAGCCTCGACAACATCCCCCAACTTAAAATTTTGCTGTCCCCAATTTTGACTACACTCCCCACCACCACCAAACTGAAAATTTTGGTTGAAATCCTGGCCGAAAAACTAATGCATAGAACCCGGGATCGAATTCTGGTCTGGTTTGTTTCTATATTTTTTGTTTAAATAAAAGTAACAACTGAATCCAATGACTACTCACTATCCCATCAACGTCAAAACCGCTTTGAATTTAAAACATTTAAGTGGTGTCGGCGTCAGCCAATATATCGGTAGTTTTGAAATTGAATGACGCCTTCAGATGATTTCAAAAATAATTACAAAATTGCACTCTAAAAGAATTATTTTTATATGGTTCATGAGATGTAGGAGGTGTAGCTACTGGGGGCACAGGGGGCGCCCCCAAATAGTGCGTGTTCCCCTCTAAATGAAAATTGGGATAATACGGTAGATAAAGTAAGTTTCAGGCACTTCGTACACAACATATGTAGGTCAGCCCATCAGATATTGTTCAACTTGGCTGCACGACCCCTTTCAAAATAATAAAAATAATAATATTTATATCCTTTGTATAAAAATAGTTCAAAATAAATATATATCTATTTTTTTGCCAATCTATTAATTAATGACAGTCATTTTTGTGTAGCTGCGAATGCCAAAATTTGTGTTAGTAGAGGTTCATAGCAAATCTAGTATATGCGGACTAGTTTATCATAGGACATTCAAACAAAAATAATTCTTTCCTTTAAAATCCGGTTAATAATTTTAATCCTCTGCATGAAAAACATAAAACGTAATGGAATTGATCAAAATGATATCAAAATATGATTGTTGAAATAGAAACAAATCCGGTTTTCAGGGCAATTTTTCGCCGGAACGGATTTAATATCAAAGTTGACTTTTTTTTTGCACATATCAAAGTACTGTATTTTCAGAGTTTATTTATGCTTCCTTGACTTTTTTTTAAAAGTTTTTAAAATTAAAAATGTCTTATTTTATGCATATTGAAGGCACAATATCTCCGGGGGAAGAAAATATAAAAATCTATTTTTTTTTTCACAAGTTATACATTTATGACAGGAGAAACTACGGTCAAAAACATTGAGCCTTGATATTTGAATTTAAAGGGAGCCACAAATTTGAAAATGCCCATGTGCGCTTTTGTAAATGTTATAATACTACCAGTTACTACCAGTTTATACGACTTACCAAAGCACGCACGACCATTATTCATCCCCAATTTGTAAATCTGTAACTCCCTTCAAACTCAATTATCAAAGTTTAATTTTTACTGTACTTTCTCCTGACATAAATGTATAATACGTTAAAAAAATATTTGTTTTTAAAATGATTTTTCCTATCAGAAAAATTGGGCCTCAAATATGCTCAAAATATGATATTTTAGATTTTAAGTAACTGATGAAATATTAACGAAACATATAAATCTTCACATTCTGTATACCTTCAATATGCTTTGATGTGTAATCGTGTACAAAAAATCAACTATAATATTCAACCCCTTCCGGGCGAGAAAGCGTTCTGAAAACAGTAATTGTGTCTATTTTGATCGTCATATTTGCATACCATTTTGACTAGTTCGATATCGCTTTAGGCTTTTCATGCAGAGGG